>BPVZ01000024.1:2783109-2798393 GCA_020521535.1 Rubroshorea leprosula | reverse complement strand
TTATTTAACAACATATAAAAATTATATGAAAAAGATAAAAAAAATAAATTTTCTAATGTCACCCAATAAATAAATAAAAGCGGGAGTTGAAAAATTGACGCGCTTTTTAATTTCCCTCGTCGTTAACGAACAATTTCTACACATTTGACAATCTCTAATCCTCTCTTCGTTTGTCTTCTTCACGCTGCTACGTTCTCGCCATTTTCTCATCGGTAATTTCTAACTTAATCTCTCTTCTTGTTCCTTCATTTTTTTTCCCTTTACATTTCTGTTTCTTTAGTAATCATTTGGCTAAATTTCCATGGTTATGGTGTTGTTCTTGTTGTTGTCTTTTGTTGGTTGTTGCTGTTGCTTCGCATGTTAGGGTTTCTTTCCTCTTCTGTTTTTTTTTTTTTTGGGGTTTCAGAATTCGAAATTGGATATTTTACTTTCGATTGCTTTAGATTTCTTGATAATCTGATGTGTTTGAGAAGCGTTTTGTTTTGTACGGCGTTTGGATCTAACCGATTCTTGTTCTGATGAACTGAATTTATGTAATTCGAATGAAAACACTTCGAATTTCCAATTTTATGAGTAGGATTTGATTTCTACGGTTCCTAATGGGGTATAGTAGGAGATGGGTTTCTCTTAACTTGCTGCTGGGGGTCAGTGCGCATATCATGGTAGTTGTTAGGAAACTAAGCTATGGTCTGGACCATGAAGTGAAAGGTGTGTTGTTGAGCTCATGGGATGTAGGTAATTGACATTGAATTTTGTTGTTGATTTTATCTGATACTGCTTTGGTTGTGACTGCTTGTTTAGTTTTCTTTGAGACTTGGTGTTTCTTGTTAGTTTTTCAATGAAGCTTTTTATGACAATATGACATGGACTATGTGACACCAAGGGATGGTTTTCTTATACCTTAGTATGTATGTTTTGTTGTCAAAATGGATTGATGTGTCTGAAAATGTACTTATGATTTAGAGGGGAATTATATGATACAGGTAATTTTTGATGGGTTGGAAGGGGGAAGCTGGGAAGTTGACATTTGATTTTAGGCCTATTTTCATTTATGGAAATATGAAACAATAATATAAGAATAAGAAGGAACTGGGAAGTGGGGGATGGCTTAAGGATACCCTTGATATTTATTCCCCTCATTCAAGAGACTGATACATTGCTGTGCAATTTTGGAGAATTGACATGCTTTTCTTTTGTTGCTGCAATTTTTTATGGCAATTGCTGTGCTACTCGGTTGCCTATCTTCTTCAAGTTGAGCATTACAGACTAAATCTGAGTTTCTGCATGCAGAACTGTTAGATTCATTTTATGGATAAGACAATTTGTGGCAAGGAGAGACTGGAAGAAGTGACACGAGAGTCACTCATTGCCATCTCTTACGCTGAACCAGACAAAGTTCTTGCTTCAGAACTCTCACCAGAGGACTTGAATGGTGAAAAGCTGGTTGAAGGTGAAGACCCTGATGGAACAGACAAGTACAGATCAGAGTTAATCTCCATATCCTATCCCAAGTCACCTGACATTGAAGGCTCACCAGTTACAAAGGAGGAGGATCACTTTTGATTTCCATTTGGGCTTACTTTCTGTTTCTTGCCTCCTTACCCATCTTCAGGGAGGTGGGGGAGGGGTTTTGGACCTCTTTAATGGCTGCCTGTAATCTTTCCTGGCTTATATTCACTGTGGTATAAAACTCTTCAGACTGTGTTGATATTGTATCTATATTACAGATGCTTCAAGTGCATCTTCTATATTTGATTCACGATTGCTAGCTGTATGAACCTTAGACTCTGCTATCAGAAAATGAACTTTGCTCCTTCCATGAATGAATGTATCATCTTTCTAAATGGTTCTTTCCCTTTAGCAGCTGTAGGGATTTTTATTTTTATTTTTTTTTTGTGAAATGCAGTATTTTGTGTTGCTTGATTATGCACACAGGGCCAAGGCTAGTGCTGTTATTTTCAGTAGCATGGTGCACTGGCTGAACTGCATAGCTGTTTCTTTTACTTGATGAGCCAGATTGGAACTGACTAATCTTCAGCTGCTGCAAGTTTGGTAATTTATAACTATGATCCTGTCCAATAAACAATGGTAAGGGTATGGAACTATGGATTTCTCCGCCTATATCGTGCATCCACTTTGTAGAAGTCAAAGGAAGTTGTGTCTTTGCTTTGCTGCCATCACAATATCCCTTCCAGGTAAGATCTCACCTCTTTCCCTCAAGTTCTTAGGTCTATTGTTTATAAATATGAAAATGGTAGGTGTGGCAACTTTTTGGGTTCTAGTAGATGGTATTGGGAAACCCCAGAATGAAATCAGTAAGATACTTAGATATGGTGGAGAGTTTTACTTTTCTTTCTTGTCAGCTTGGATAGTAAATATAAATTTGATTAGTGATGGTGTAAAAACGTTTACATTGAATTGGAATATTTATATCTGAAAACTTAAATCTTTTTCAGTTATAGCAAGACATCCATTGGGACACATGACATACTGTGCTTGAAGACATATAGAAGCATTCTTTATGTTAGTGTTGGGCCTCTGATACATCTTCGTCATGTTGTTATAAAACTTTAAAACTAGGATACTAACCTCAGACTAAACATTACACAGAAAGTATGTGTTGGATTTGTTCTTCGCCTGCTTGGCTCTATCTGCTTTCGTTTTCCCCTGCACCACCTTCCTCTTCGTTCCTTTTCATCATATTTTCTTCTCTCCTTCCCCCAATAATCATCCTCTTTTTTTTCTAAAAAGAAAATATATTAATTATTATTTTTTTGTGTGTTGATTATTGGACGGCGTTGTACGTTTGCATGTCCATTCTTCATCTATCCTGGACCACCCAATCCCTCTTGGGTCCTAGTACTGCTTTATTCTCTGCTTTTTTCTGATCCTTGCTTTTCGTAAGTTATTCTTTCAACACTTTGAGAGAATTCGAGCTTGCTGATTAAGAGAACCGAGCTAGAGGCTGGTTGGAGTAACATTTAGCCTAATGTAAGCTCATTCAAATCAGCAAGCGAGGCTCAGTTGAGCAGGGCTCATTCAATAAACAAACGAGCTTGAGCTAGAGTAACAAAGATACGTTGGAATTCTGACTAGACTCACGACATCCATTCGTAGTGAAACCCAAAAGATATATTTCCATAATAGGAGCAGACAAGTCATTACTTAGTGATTTTGAAATCTTAGTTTAAAATAAAGGTATCACAATGTCAGCTGTACAACAAATTATTAAAAGTGGTTGTTATATTGCGTCAAACATATAATCTAGTAGCGTAAATTCTTTTTTTAAAATTAATGATATCTTATATTGAACTTGATAAACCAATTAATTAGTGAAGTCTTCTTTTTCATCCTCTAAATGTTGAATTCAATGACACTACATCATGTCAACTTCATAACAAGTTAACAAAAGTAGTTGTTATATCATGTCAAACATATAACATTGTATTATAAATTTTTCCTAAAATCAAAGACATTTTGCATTTAATCTGGTAGACGAATTGGTTGATGCAGCCTTCTTGTCCTAGTCCCAAGTAATGGGTGTAATGGCACTACCAATAACAAGTTATTATAAGTGGCTGTTATTTCATGTCATATATATATATATATAAACATTGTATTATAGAATTTTTTTCACAAAAATTAAGACATCTTGCACTGAACCTGGTAGACGTAATGGTGGGTGCGCCATCCTTGTCCCTGCTCCAAGATTTTGGTTCAATTCCTCGCTCCACAAGTTTTAATGGTCTAGCCCAAAAAAATTCAGAAACATCTTTATTAATATCTTGACAACAGAACCCCACTTAAGGGCACAGCTTGAAGCCAATGTTAACACCAATCTTTGCTGAAAATAGTTATATTCATTTATGACTATATGAGATTCTAATTTAAATGATGGCAAACCGATTGAATCCAAAACCTTTTTTCAATATTAAACACACAGTAGCAAATTGAGAATAAGACAACAAACGGATATTTAAGCCGGCGAACGAAACCCTTCTCTGTCCATATTTTATCTCCTCCTTTCTTATAATCTTGTCTTCTTCATTTCCTTCTTTCCTTTTATATACTCCCAATTTCTAAACGTTCAATCATCCTCCCAATTTCTGGTTTTCTCCAATGGAGGTGGGTTCCGTGTGGTTGGCGGCCGTGGTGACCATAATAGGTGGGTTTGTGATGGCTCTGAGATGGCTGCTGAAGAGAGTCAATTGGTTGCTTTATGAAGCCAAGTTGGGTGATAAGCAGTACGCTCTGCCACCGGGGGATTTAGGGTGGCCTTTCATTGGAAACATGTGGGCTTTCCTCCGAGCATTCAAGTCCTCCGATCCCGATTCCTTCATCGGCTCCTTTGTCGACAGGTACACTCTGCTTAATTCCTTTTTATTTTCTTGGGGTTCTTCATCTTCAAGAAAATGCATAAAAAATGTAGGTGGGTAGGTGGCGAACTCTGTACCTAGTGCCTAATGGTTCAGATAACGTCATGGCATACGTTTGGGGGCTGAGAAAAATTGTTCTACTTTTGGCTTTTTTGAGGGTTCTTTTTCTTCTTCTTCTTCTTTTTATTTTTATTTTTTTGTGGTTTGGCGTTTTTACTTTTTATCGTAATCGCCAGTAGAATTTAGAAAACAACGGCGCAGGGCCATGATCTGGCCTGCAGCAGAGGCTCCATTTCTCCGCCGTTGTATGGAAAGTTGGTAACAGACACAAACAGAAAACATGTTGGTGTTTGGCGGCACTCAACTGACCCCCACCTCACTTCTTGGACACTTGCACCGCAACTATATTTTTTTTTAATATTGTCCTTCTTGTTTTATTCTTTTCTTCGTTTACATATTTCATTTTCTTTACCAGGACCACACCACACTCTTACGTCTGACACGAGTAATTTTTTTTTGGTATTTTAAAATTTGAGCCAATGAATGCCTTTTGCCGACTGCAGGTAGTACTTATTTATTTTCTTTATGGTAAGGAGGGTGGGGAAGAGATGAGCAAGATTATGACCCCAGTAAGAATATTAGTCATTAAAATTATAAAATATTATTTTTAAAATATTAATTTTATATTAATAAAATAATTATTAATTAATAAGTATATAATATTTAATATTTATTAATTGAAAATTTAAAATTAATTAGTAAAGTAATATTTTTAAATGTTATTTAAGAAACAACCGAAATTTTAGTATTTTTAACAATTTTTTTATGGTAGTAAAATAACCACACCCAAAGAGATGGAGAGGGGAATTTCAAGTTTCGAATCTTATGCTTTAGGCACTATCTTTCAAAGCAATTGGCCAATTACGTGCACATGACTCATAAGTAGTCTATGATTTGTAATTTACATTAATTATAGTTTATTTAAGGAGTGGATTACCATCAAACTACTAGAATAGATTAGACATTACATTCTAACAAATCTAATACCAAAAAAAAAAGGGTAAGGTTGGCCAAAACTAGAGAAAGTCTGTTCGCAACTTTAAAAAAAAAAAAAATTCTAAAAATATGAGTGGTTGTGATAATGAAGATGTTGAAATAATTCCTACATGTAACTTCTAATGGATGGGACTGCAAATTTTGTTAAAAATCAAGGATTCCGAGAAGAAGATGGAATGAAAATCCAAATCTCACTAAACTGAAAATAAACTAGCCTTTAAATATGCTTTACAAGATAACATTATTTAAAAAAAATAACTAATCAATCTTATCTAATCTAATTTAAATTATAACAACCTAAAATAAATAAATAACTTAAACTTCCTAAATTATAGAGATAATGGCTAAATAATAGGATCTAAGTTCCAACAATCCCTCCCTTAAACTGAAAGTCTTCAGACTTTAGTTTAAAGAAATTTGGATAACACCATGTCTGCAATCTAGAATCTACAGACCTTCCCTCAAACTGAATTTTGCATGCTGCAAACACCAAGTAACTCTCTCAGTTTTGAAAAAACTGCTACTTTGAAGGGTTTTGTAAATATATCAGCCACTTGATCTTCTGTTCTGCAATAAGTCAACTCAATTGTTCCATTTTCTACCAAGTTGTGCAAGAAATGATACCTCGCATGTATATGCTTGCTTCTCCTATGCAAAATTGGATTTTTAGAAAGCTTGATAGATGAACTGTTGTCACAATAAATTGAAGTGGCCTTATGTTGATTCAGCTCAAGTTCTTCTAGAACTCTTCTCAACCAAATAGCTTGACAAGCACAAGAAGTCGTTGCCACATACTTTGCTTCTATTGTGGACAAAGTCACAATGGGCTGCTTCTTTAAAGGCCACGAAACTGCCCCAGATCCAAACATAAAAACAAACCCAGAAGTGCTTTTTCTGTCATCTAGATCTCCTGCATAATCATTGTCTATAAAACCTGTGAGTTTGGTCACCTTTCTTGTAGAATAGTCCAAAATCTACAGTTCCATGTAAATACTTGAGAATTCTTTTAGCAGTCTGCAAGTGCAACTCCTTTGGATGCTCTATATAGCTGCTAATAAGACTTACACCATGCATTATGTCTAGTCTTATTGTTGTCAAATACATCAAACTTCCAACAATCTACTTATACAGCTTGTTGTCCACTGATCTGTCTCCTGGATCTTTCACGAGCTTTACACCTTTATCAACTGGTGTAGTGATAGAATTGTAGTTCTTCATTTGAAATCTATTCATAACTTCCTCCATCTCCAAATTTGATGTAAAGTGTATGCTTATAAGGGCACTTCTGAAAGCCTTCCTTCAACAAATAAGCATCAATTCGACTGTACCAAGCTCTAGGTGCTTGTTTTAGTCCATATAATGCTTTCTTCAATCTGTAAACCTTATGTTCAAAACCATATTTCACATAACCAGGAGGTTGATCAATAAATACATATTGTTGCAGATTTCCATGTAAGAAGACTGATTTCACATCAAGTTGGTAAATCGGCCATGAGTTCTGTGTTGCCAAAGCAATCACCAATCTAATGGTGTCCATCCTTGCAACTTAAGCAAAAACTTCTTGATAATTAATGCCAAACTCTTGCTTGTAACCCTTTGCCACTAAGTGAGCTTTGAATTTGTCAACCTCCCCATTTTCTTTGAGCTTTGTCTTGTAGATCCACTTAACACCAATTGTCTTATGCCCTTCTGGAAGATCTATCAACTCCCAAGTCTGGTTCCTTTCAATAGAACCAATTTCTTCTGCCATGGCTTTTCGCTACTTTTCTTCTTTAACAGCTTCTGCATATGTCAATGGATCACAATCTACAAATAGACCAAAATGAGTGACTGGAACATCATCTTGAGGTAGATCTGTTACCTTATAATCCTCCAACCATGTTGATCTTCTCTTTTTGCGTTGAGGTCATGAACTAGTTCCAAATTCCAATTTTGGTGTTGATGGCAGACTTCCTCCAATACTAAGTTCTGCTGCTGCAGGCAGACTTTCTTCAACTATTTGTCTTGAAACTTTGAGATCTGTTGAAGTTAAACCTTCAGTCTGCTGTGTCTGACCTTTTGAGTTCTTCATAGTTAGATTTTCTCCATTTTCGAAATTTGCAAGAATCTGTCGCCCAGATTTTTCTGTTCAAGACCAAGTGCTTGCTTCATCAAACATTACATCACGGCTAATGATGACCTTCTTCGTTAAAGGATTGTATAATCTGTAAGTTTTGGATTGATCACTAAAACCAAGGAAAATACAGTTTTCCCCTTTGTCATCAAGCTTACTCCTTTTCTGATCTGACGCGCATATGCTATACACCCAAAAATTCTGAAGTAGTCAACAACAGGTCCGCATCCACTCCAAGCCTTTTCTGGTGTCATATCTGGAAGTGGAGATGTGGGACTTCTGTTCAAGATATGAACACTCCAATTAACAGTTTTTGGCCAAAACTCTTTAGGTGAGCCACTCTTTGACATCAGATTTTGGACCATATTCATGATTATGCGATTCCTCCTCTCACATGCACCATTTTGCTGGGGTGTATAGGTTATTGTGAATTGTCTTTTAATACCATTGGACTCACAAAAATCTACAAACTCCTTTGAGTTAAACTCACCACCACTATCTATATGCAAAACCTTTATAGATCTGCTAGCCTCATTCTCAGCCAATACTTTGAAATTTTTAAAAGCTGCTAGGGCTTCTGACTTGGTCTGCAAAAAATACACCCATGTTTTGTGACTGTAATCATCAACAAAGGTAATAAAGTATTGTTTACCTCCATTGGATGTTGGATTCATGGGTCCACACAGATCAGAATGAACCAGATCTAGCACTCACTTTGTTCTCCAAGATCTGTCTTTAGGAAAGCCATCACGGTGCTGTTTATTGACCACGGAGATTTCACAAATTTCTGAAGGAGAATCAAAATGAGGAAGACCATTTATCATCTTCTTTTGCTGCAAAGCTTTCAACCCACCAAAATAAAGATGTACATATCAGCAATGCCATAACCAAGCTATGTCCTTTAATTTGGCAGATAAACATGACAAATTTACAGTTACAAGTATAATGGAAACAACTTATTTCCTATCATCTTGGCCTTGGCAATCAAGCCAAGTTTTGAATCACAAACTTGGCAAACTCCATCTTTAATTAGGATTTCATATCCTTTCTCTTGAAGTTGTCCCAGACTAAGCAGATTCGACTTCAAATCTGGTACATACAAAACATTAGCAATAGTTTGAATTGAATTGTCTTTGGCACGAATGGTTACCTTTCCCCTTCCTTTGACTGCAATAGTGGAATTATCACCAAATTTCCCCTTGTCTTGACAAGACTCATCCAGATCTGAAAACGCAAATTTGTCTCCACACATGTGGTTGCTGCAACTAGTATCTAGATACCACACATTCTTCTTGCTAACTTCTTTAGGATGATAGACCATGAATAGAGAGGAATCATCATTCTTCTCATTATGTTTTGCAAAATTGGAACTTTTTCCTCTATTCAGATTAGCACAGCACTCAGAATGATAGTGGCCATACTTATGACATCTGAAGCATTCAATATTTGCCTTGCCTACAGATTGGGTTTTGTTATCTACAACTTGATAATTTCTGTTCTGCCACCTCTTTTGATTTCCAGGGGCTAAACTTTCCTCTAGCTTTCCAGGTCTCAGTTTGACAAATTTCGATCTACCTTTCCAGTTTTCCTTTCCTTGACCTACAACCCTTGAATTTACTATGGTCTGCAAGGCTTGTGTCTATGAAATCTGCATTACTTGCTCTTGCTTGTCTTGGCGATTTATCTTCCGCTCATGAATTAACAACGAGTTCTGCAACTCATCAAAGGAAAGTGCCTCAATATCATTCGACTCCTCAATGGAACAGACAACATAATTGAATTTTGTTGTCATAGACTGAAGGATTTTCTCAACTATGGCAACATCCTTCAGATTTTCACCATGGATCTTCATATTGTTTGCAATTGCCATCGTCCTTGAAAAATAATCATCTACAGATTCACCAATCTACATTTGCAGACTTTCAAATTCTGCTTGCAAAGCCTGACGCTGCTGCCGCTTTGCTCTTTCATTCCCTTGGTACTTCTTCTTCATGGAATCCCAAATAGTCTTGGAAGTAGACTTGTTAAGAATTGTTTCCAAGATAACACAATCTATGGCTTGGAACAAATAGTTCTTAGCCTTGAGATCTTTCAACTTTTCCTTCTCAATTTTTGCCCTCTGTGCAACATTTGCACCTACTGTTGGTTCTGGAACTCCAGATTCAACAATAGTCCAATACTCTTTGGACCGAAGAAAATTCTCCATTAACATACTCCAAAGGTCGTAGTGATGACCATCAAAATGAGGGATTGAGGGCTAAACATAATTTTCGAAAGCCATGGAATTTGCTAGGAATAGGCTCTAACACCAAATGTTAAAAATCAAGGATTCTCAAGAAGAAGAAGATGGAATGAAAATCCAAATCTCGCTAAACTGAAAATAAACTAGCTTTTAAATAGGTTTTACAAGATAACATTATCTAAAAAGATAACTAACCAATCTTATCTAATCTAATTTAAATTATAACAACCTAAAACAAATAAATAACTTAAATTTCTTAAATTATAGAGGTAATGGCTAAATAATAGGATCTAATTTCCAACAAATTTTTCATGCTTCACTTTTTAGAAGCAAGTTGTTTACCTTGGATGTTGAAATAAGAATGGAGCCGGTAGAGCAGGTTTTTCTCATGCTTGAACTTTTTTACTTTCCAAAATGGCAGAATACTCAAATCCACCCCCAAAATATAGTAGTAGGAACGAATCCACCTCCCAACAAAAAACAAGGACAAATCCACCCACAAAGTTTTTGACTTGGACAAATCACTCCAAATTTAACGTATAACGTCATTTGACATCAACAATATGTTAATTTAACGTCATCTAACGACAGCAATCCATTAACAAATTAACAGATTGCTAATGTTAGATGATGTCACACGTTAAATTTGTGGTGATTTATCCAAGTCGAAAATTTTGTGGGTAGATTTATCCTATTTTTTGTTCGGGGGTGGATTTGTCCCTACCACTATACTTTAGGGGTGGATTTGGGTATTTTGCCTTCCAAAATTTTGAGGCCTTAATGGTCCCCGCCGTCTCTGTTTCACTCTCATGTCAAACGAAACTTCTTTTCATGTATTATCATTAATCAAGATTGGTTCCCTTTGCCTATGAAGTAGTATTGGTTTAGTGATTAAGAATAAGATTAATTTAACAAATCATTTATTAACTTTTATAGTCTTTACAGTTTCATCTATTATCTTTAAATTTTGTCTATTATTTTTCACATTTATTTCAATTTCATTTGTTCGTTATTTTTTAGGAAATGTCAGTTATCTTTAACGGAATTTTCTTATTTGATAAGAAAATATTTAGTCATCTAACTATATTTCTTTTGATTTTTTAGTCCTTAAATTTATATTCACCGTAAAAATAATTTTATTTTTATTTTACTAAATGTGTTCTTCAAAAGACTGTTTTACAGAGTAAACTATATGCAGTCTGCCTCGTGAAATTATTTAAATATCCTTAATTTTATTTTTATATTATTTTTTTAGAGACATTTAAATAATTTTTCAAGACATACTGCATATAATCTACCATATAAAATAGACTTACTCTTAAAACTTCTCGTTCTAAACTTATAAATTTCTCTGTTTGAATTGAGCTAGCTAGTTGCTCAAATTTGTTATAAATTTTAACTAATATATCTCTATAAAATATTTTTTTATAAAATATTTTTTGAGTCATTATATTTTATTAGAATTATAGTGTTATTTTTTCAAAACTTAAAGGACTATTATTTCCATTAAATCTAACAAAATTTTGTACGATAAACTATTTTGAAATATTTTCAAAATTTACAGACCATTTAAAAAGAAATAAACTTTCTAGATTAAAATAAAATTAAGTTGATAGTTCGTAAACTAAAAATTGAATTAAGCCATTAAGAATATGATGAGTATTGAAAAATCCCAAGCTCGAAAAAGATTGATTTCCTTTTTATGGAAGTTTTCATCCTTTGTGCTTCTCCACTGTTCATTTCAGTGGTATCACTTTGATTGAGTCTAAATGCAGATTTGGGCGCACTGGAATGTACAAGGCCTTTATGTTTGGGAACCCAAGCATAATTGTTACATCACCGGATTCCTGCAGGAGAGTGTTAACAGATGATGAAGCTTTTAAGCCTGGATGGCCAATCTCCACCGTGGAGCTTATTGGGAAGAATTCATTCATTGGCATTTCTTATGAAGAGCACAAGCGTCTCCGGAGAATAACTGCAGCTCCAGTCAATGGCCATGAAGCATTGTCGATCTACTTGAAATACATTGAAGATAATGTTTTATCTGCCTTGGAGAAATGGACCAAGATGGGAGAAATTGAATTCTTGACTGAACTCAGAAGGCTCACTTTCAAGATTATAATGTACATTTTTCTCAGCTCAGAGAGCGAGCTGGTATCTGAGGCCTTGGAGAAGCAATACACTGCCCTTAATCTTGGTGTTAGGGCTATGGCAATCAATGTCCCAGGATTTGCTTACCACAAAGCTCTTAAGGTAAGGTTTCAAATAAGTTATATATGTTCCATGAACTGAAACTTTGGATTTGCTCTTAGATTTGATTACTAGGTATTGCGTTAGAGTTGGAATAACATTGTATCTTTTGCTCAGGCTAGGAAGAATCTTGTAGCTATATTACAATCCGTGGTGGATGAGAGAAGAGAGCAAAGGAAATGCAATAATGTGACAAAGAAGAGGGACATGATAGATGCTCTGATGGATGTTGAAGATGAAAATGGTAGAAGATTGTCTGATGAGGAGATCATTGATATTCTGGTAATGTACCTAAATGCAGGCCACGAATCTTCTGGACATACCATGATGTGGGCAACTATTTTCCTACAAAAACATCCAGAATTTTTGCAAAAAGCTAAGGTACAAGAATTCAGATATGTTCTTACTTTCTTGTGTCAGCAATAAACAGTCGAGCAAATTAAGACAAGTTTCTTGTTCATTTCCCTTGATGTTTGGTTTAAATGCTTAGTATTCCCAATGGTTCTCAGACTCCTGGTTTTTAACAACATTGTCCTATATTACAGGAAGAGCAAGAGAGGATCATTAGAAACCGCCCACCAACACAAAAGGGGTTGACCCTAAAGGAATTTCGAGAAATGGAGTATATCTCCAAGGTACAATACGCCTGTCAGTTCCGTTAAGCTTTTACCTCATTTCTTCGGAAATGTTTCCACTGAATTCTTTGTTTTAATCTTTTGACTTTGGAAGGTGATCGATGAAACACTTCGTGTGATAACATTCTCACTTACAGCCTTCCGAGAGGCAAAACAGGATGTCAACATAAGTGGTCAGTTCATATTCTATACCAATATATAATATGGAGGTATCCCATGAGATGTTTCAATTCACCAGATGCAATGGCTTTCAGGTTATACCATTCCTAAGGGATGGAAAGTTTTGATCTGGTTCAGGGGAGTTCACTTGGATCCTGAAATTTATCCTGATCCTAAAGAATTTGATCCTACAAGATGGGAAGTGAGTTTTCTCTAGATCAATGCATGTGTCCAATATATATATCTATGCTATAAAATGTATAAGAAAGAGCAAAACTGTATTAACACTCTTAAAATTAAGTGTAGGGTTTTACACCAAAAGCAGGAAGTTTCCTCCCCTTTGGAGCAGGAAGCAGGCTCTGCCCTGGAAATGATCTAGCCAAACTCGAAATTGCTGTATTTCTTCACTATTTTCTCCTTAGCTATGAGTGAGTTATTTCGATGTCAACTTACTAACATTTTATTTTTATTAACTAAATACATCTTTAGCACAAAATATACATGTTACTTTCTATGACAATAGATTTTTGTTCTTTGATTTTGCAGGCTGGATCGGATTAATCCCCAATGTCCCACAAGGTATCTTCCACATACACGGCCTAAAGATAATTGCCTGGCAAGAATCAAGAGACACCGATCTTCTTCTGTGTGAAGACAAAGGGAATAAGAGACACTGAAAATGCCAAATCTTCTTCTTTGCGAAGAAAAATAAAAGGGGAATAAGAGAAATTGAAAGCCAGTCTTCTTCTTCATCCACGAGTCAGATGTCCCTAATGAAAATATAGTTTTCAGTTTGTGGATGAACACTACTTTCTGCTTGTACTACGTCAAAGGAAAAGGAAACTAAATTCAGATGCAAAGAAGAAAATGAAAATTAGACATTGTAACCACTAGGATCAAGAAAAAGTGAAAAACTGTGTACCATATTCACCCTCTAAAATTTCAGTGCACATACTGTCTTCCTCCTAGCTGAATTGAAAAAACCTTATTACTACTACTTAGCTGAGACTTGCGAGCTCTGGGTCTGCAAGTGTAAAAGAGTAGTGGCTTTAATCTCCCACTAATCCAATAATAAGATCTCTTAACTAAACGAGTACAAATAATTTATCCACAGAGATTGCTTTCTTTCCAGCAAGCCAAACTACATTCCTTCAATTTTTTTTCCCTCTTGGACCGTCTACCTTAACCATGATCAACACAATCGTAAGTTAATACATATGCAATTCTCCACCAACCAAAGCATTTCATTCACAATTCACTAGTAAATTAAGTCACATATAACTAAGAAATGGGCAGTATCTCAACGAAACAAGTTATTGCCCAACCCACCCAGGGTTGATTCAATGTGCACAACCCATGTTTCTCATACTTACAGCACCGCTCATCCTTCTCGCAATCCCAGTAACTCCGGTGTGCTTTCAATTCCTTATCTATTTCTCCCAATCAAAGAGTTGTCTTCATCATCTTAAATTCCATTGCGATGAGCCACACTTTAAAAATCACCGAACTCTGCCTGTGCGTAATTCTTGCCTGCCGAGTGCACACAGAGAAAAATGTCTTGGAAATGGTCACTCAATAATAAATTACCCACCCAAAAGATTCTCCCAAAACATGCAGCACTTTCCTCCCATCATCTATCTTCCATTACCCATTATTTATTCTATACATATCCCTCCACCAAATTTAATCTAGTCCTCCACCCCACTCACCTAATATTTTTAACATGGATACTCCTCTTCTACTCATGCCCCTTTCTCCCAATATGAAAATTTAAACTTGAAAGCTTTAGTGTGTGTCTATATATACATATATTTGATATTTATAATTAAAATATCTCAAAATTAATTTTTACATAACTCAAAACTAAATTTTTTTTGCAAAATCTTAAAATTACATTCCTACTCCAACTTGATATATTTAAAATTTTATTTTTTTTAAATACTGTCCTTTAAATTTTAAATTTTAAACTTCACTTATAAAACAATTAATTAGTAATAAATGCATCCTTTTTA
This sequence comes from Rubroshorea leprosula, assembly GCA_020521535.1. Classification (NCBI taxonomy): domain Eukaryota; kingdom Viridiplantae; phylum Streptophyta; class Magnoliopsida; order Malvales; family Dipterocarpaceae; genus Rubroshorea; species Rubroshorea leprosula. The sequence continues at coordinate 2,783,550 of BPVZ01000024.1, read as the reverse complement.
GGGCCGAGACCTTCAGTATATGAATGCTGAAGCTGTTGAGGTAATTGGCGCAAGCACTTGGGAACAAAATGCTTAGTACCCTGGACCCTTACAGAACCCCCTCTATTTCCTCTCTCCTGTCCTTGTCCATCTTCCTCACCCTCAAAGTTTTTTTTTAATTCTTAGTTTTGTCCTTATTTCTTTATTTAAATATATTTCCTTCTTTTAATGAACAAGACTCACAGAAACCCACCCGTTCTCATGGATTCAAACTCTCTCACCCTTATGGCCTCTCTCATCTTCTTCTTCATTGTGCTTTTCCATACCACTGCTGTATCCTTAAACCCTGCAGATCTTGCTGCCCTAGCAGCCATCAAGGACACCCTCACTGACATTCCGGGCACCCATTTCTTATCTACATGGGACTTCACTTCACCCGATCCCTGCTCCTCCTTCTCCGGC
>BPVZ01000024.1:2762841-2780980 GCA_020521535.1 Rubroshorea leprosula | reverse complement strand
TCCCCATTCTTGCACATGGCAGCACATGTAGAAAAAAAAAAGAACAAATGGGTTTAATTGCTGACCGTTGAGTCCTAAAACGGTCAGCAATGATAGCAACATGAACGTCGTCAGGGAAGGGATGACAATGAACCAAAAAAGAGGTGTAGGGCAACATGAACGGCGTCAGGGAAGGGACGAAAATGAACCAAAAAAGAGGAGTAGAGGGATGACGTTTGGCTATTTGGCATAGTAGAGGGATGACAACGAACAAATCTTTAGTAGAGGGACAAGAATGAATAAAATATGAAAGTAGAGGGACGACAATTGGCTTTAAACCTCCATTTAATAGTTTTAGTTAATACAACTTAAATTACAAAATAATTTTTTTTGTTAATGAAGTACAAATCTTATAAGAATTTTGTCGGCAACCAAAAAAAAAAAAAAAAAACTAATCTTGAAGATATGGAGCTGCAGGTAAGCTAGGGTTATTTTCAATGGATAGTTTTGTTTTTGTTTACATTAATGTTTTAACGTGAGAAGTGTGAGTTGGAGATAGGTATATACGACAACAATGAATTTATTCATTCTTGTCACGCTTGCAACACTCCACACTCCAACTAGTGGTCCACATGACGCTCATTTTGTCTAAGCGTGCCATTTGCTTACTGATTACGTTGTCTTTTTCTTTTGCCTTTCGTTTCTTTCTACGCATGACATTTTCGATGTGGCTTGTGAAGATGAAATGATTTGGGAACTGAAACAGTGCTAGCATCTTTCCTTTCGTGTATCCGTATTCCCAAACTCAATTCGTAGACCAAAATCACCTCTTTTTCAAGTTGGTAATAAAATGGTTACCATAAAACAGTGGCTTCCATGTTTCACTAACGATTTCCAAGCTTCTCAGAACAATTAAATGTCAGGTAATAATGCAAAACATGAAGATATATGATGATGGGCCACTCAAGAAAATGGTGCGAATTTTTTGGGCCTACCTGTGAATGATTGATGTTAGTTTGAAGCTGCGAGCTCACACCATAGACTCGTGTACTCTCTGAATAATTGGAACTTGTCAACAACGGTGCCTAGCATCTGTATGGTTGAAATGATTAGCGCAATTGAAACATAGGAGTTGATGGGCACAAGGGACGAGGAGTATTGGTGCCTCGTTGTGTGTACAGATCAAGCACCAATGATCACTGACTTTTTCCTCAAACAGATGTGCTGACAAATTCTGATTAAGATGCATCACACTGAATGTGTCTTATCTGTTCCCTTTCCAGCTCTAAATGACCCAGCAGCAACACAATCTGCTGATGCCATTGATTGGCCAAATCTGAAGATATTTGGAGACGAGAAACTTCCTCCATGAGTCTTTGCATATCATCTTTATGAGGCTGACAATCCGCCACCATATTCTGGTGAGCAGTCTCCAGCTTCCTCTTTAAATTGGCATCAGCTTCTTCCTTTATTTTCAGTTCTTCTGGAATCTGGGTTTTTGCTAGCTCCTTAGCCTGCATTTCATGCCTCCACTTTCCCTGCATTATTTTAAAAAGAACGCATTTTAAAAACTTTTTGTCTATAGATTAATAAAAGTGAAAGTGAACCAACCAACATAGGAAGAATCAATTCCACATGGCAAATGTTATTTCACAAGAATGGAAGCAGAAGCCAGTTGCTTTTCAGTCTGGAATAAAAGATTCTAACAATTTTCTATAAAACATGTACAATTAATGCCCAGATGATTATGTTTATTTTGCACACCATTCACCAAGACCTAAACACACATGAATTGCCAATTCAACCCTGAAACAGATTCCTAGATTGGAGGTGGTCTTTTATTCAGCAAGCTGAACAAAAGTGCCAGATGGATGATTCAATTTCATCGAGCAATGTGAGAGATTAAGACAAGTAAAAGTCAGACGGATGAAAATACTAATTCAGATTAACAATTAACTCTTCAATTATAGCGCACCTCGATCTTCTTTTGAGCCTTCTGAATGGCAACTAACTCTTGTTACAACTGCAAAGACTTCTTTTTCTTGTCCTGGAGCTCTCCCTTCAGTTTGTTATGCTGTTTCTCCAATGCCATAATCCTCTTGAGGCGTTTCGTTTCTTTCTTGGCAACTTCTGCACTCAACTTGAAGGCTTCCATCTCTACCCTAATCTCTGCATTCTGAATTTCAAGCTTCTTTACAACTGCATTCACAATCTCAGCTTTGCAATTAGCATTTCTTATCGCCTTCTCCATCTCCACAAACTTTCATAACTTTGCAATTAGATTGGATTGTGAACTGATTCATCATCTGCCTTCGAATTGTGGGCACTGGTTTTCCTTGACTGATGTCTTCCTTTGGTTTTGGTCTGATTTTCAAGGGCAGCCATCTGTGAACACAAAATTGGTACCTAAGAAAGCAAAATTCCAAAGATTAAAAACAAAGGAACAAAATCTCAGGCATCAGCTCAATCAAAGAAAATTAAAAAAATGGATGCCCCAAACAATTAAGAATCTACATTATCTTTGCAAACAAAATCACAAAACAGAAACCTAAAAGAAATCAAATTAAGAAAAACACACCTATTGTTCGAAGATTCACGGAGCTCGAAGATGGTGGATTTAGGGCTGGAATGAGGGATGAAGAAGAGAATTGGAAATGCTTGTATTGGCGGCAATGACAAATGCAGTGTTCCAAGGTGTGGAGTGGAGCAGCGGGAAGGCCGCCCGATCATGGCAGATTCTCGCGGGAAGATGAATAACAACTTCCTTTTTATGTTATCCTTTCCCTTATTTCCTCTCTTCCCAATCCAATTGTTGCCTTACACAGCGATAGCGCCGGAATAGCTGGTCGGCCTCGCTGCCGGTGGTGGCCGGGCGGCCTCATTGAGGTGGTGACTTCTCGTTTCTTCCCAATCCCACCAACATTTCGGCTTTTGCGCACGGCGAAGTGCAAACCTCTCGCGGGAACAAATGGGCCTCAATTTTCACGTTCGTTATGCAGGCCCTATGGCCCATATCAGTGTTATAAGGCCCACTCTGCAGCTGGAGTTTTGGGTCGTCCAATCATAACTCATAAGACCATCCCTAAAAAATTCAGATTAGATAAACACTGCAGGACGGCCCAAAAAATAAATACGTGCATAATTTTTTTTTTTTTTACTTTTTTCTCTCAAGATTAATAATAACTTTGGTGTAGGTCAAACTCTTTTGAATGAGAGAAGAAGAAAAAATAAATAAATAAATAAAACTTACCCTCCATTTTAGATTGGTTGTGACTCGTAAGTTTCTATTTTTAATTTTATGTTTTATATATATTTAATAATTAATACAATATTTAGAGGGTTTGTTTAATATGTAATTTAAGGACATAAATTAAGAATATTTTAAATGTATTAATTTACATGAAAATAAAAAATTGACATTAATTTTAACATTTAAACCATATTAATTTTTTTTAATTAGACAAAGGATTCATTTATTGTACCTTTTTTATCATTAATTAAGCATTAATTTATAAAAAAAATTATAAAAAATTGACATTAATTTTAACATTTAAACCATATTAATTTTTTTTAATTAGACAAAGGATAAAATTAATATTAACTTTTAATTTTTTAATGTACATTAATAATAAAAAAAGTGCAATAAATATAACCTTAATTTGTATCCTTAAGGTACTAGTTAAAATAATTCATATTTAAAACCAGTACTATATTTGGAAATCACAATTTCCTACATATAGTATGAGTACTCTATTTTACAGTTTAGGCTTTATTAAACTATAAAACAAGAGTTATTAGATAGGAGTAAAATCCCTAATATCAAAAGACTCAACATTAGGTAGTTTAGTACAATTTAGATTACACAACATTTTTCTCATATAGTATTAGGTAGTTATTAAAGATTCTTTAGGAAAGGTAATCTCTTATGCATTCTCTAATTCTAATATTAATGATTTATTTTTGATAAAAACTGAAGAGGAATTAGTTTTAAGGTGGATACAAACTAATATAAAACACTCTTATGATTAAATAATAATAATTTTTTTTTAAAAAGCTAGTTATTAAATACTCCTATATAAAATTCAAAATCCACAATCCAACTAAATGTAACTTGTCTTTCAATCAAAATTTTATCATATGCTATACTTTGAGTCAAGCTCTGTCCATGGGTCATAACACCATTCATTACCCACATGAGATGATGCTACTTTGATGCAAAGAGAAGAAGATAAACGTTTGAAGCATCATCATGATCAATATGGTGTACGGATATATGTAAGAGAAATGTAACTGTGATTGTAATGTTGCAATTCAAGAGCACATTCCATCATCAATGGATGCGTAGCCAACAATATATATATATATATATATATATATATATATCTTGCAACTCAAGAGCACACATTAAGTACCAAACGGATATAAGCTGCTATATGCTAATAGTAATTTTCACCATAAAAAAGAAAAAAACCAATAGTAATTAATTAGTCTATTGCATGCATGAAAGCCATAAAGCCCAACGTATTTGGACACTAAATCTCATCTTGAATTCTTATAGAATTGTAACTGGAATAAGTAAGTTGCTAATAAACGGTTTTTATTAAAGGGTTTAGAATGAGTCATTTTTTTGTCATAAATGTATATAGAAAAATGTAAAAGCTAATATTAATTTTATTATTAATGTCAAGTGGATGAATTTAATTAGACAATTGATAAATTAAAAATTAATTTTTATTTTTCAATACAAATTTATTAAAAATACATTTATTATGCTATTAACTTGTGCTTAAAGGCACAAGTTAGACAAACCCTTTATTAAAATACTTCCAACATTGTATGTAGCTTTCCTCCAACATGAGTGACACATTCATTACATTCATGAAAAATGTTCAAAACAAATGTAAAACCAAAGTTTAGTACTAGTAATTTAACAAAACATGGTAGAAATTAACCTTTTCAATTGAGGTTTTAAATTAATTTTAAAATCTTTTTTTTATTGTAATTTAAAATCTTTTTAGTACATCTAAGGATCAAATAGTAGGCAACAAATAATCCTCTCATTTTTCAAAAGAAAATGATCTAGGAACAACTTTTATGTATAAATTTGTTAATATAATTTCAAATATCAGTTAATAATTACTCTTTTTATCTCAAATAATTTTCATTTTTTACTTTTTCCTAAATTAAGAATTTGAGGAAAATTTTTATGTTTACCTAAATTATCCCTCAAAAACAAATAATAGATAAATAAAAATTTTTCTTGATAGGATAAATAATTAAAGTAAAGGGATGATGATTGGGTTAAACCAAGAAAAAAAAATAATAATGATAATCAATTTGAGATAAATTCAAAATAATAAACAATAACAATTATTTTGGGACACAAGGAGTAACTCTTTCCATTTTAGATGTGAAATAGTAGCCAGCCCAGCACTAGCATCGTTCTTAGACAAGAAGTACACAAAAAGGACGACCATCAAACTCCACATTCCACATAAGCTGCCCCCAACAACCAGCATGAAGTAGGAAAAATAGAGAATGAAAGAGCGAGGGTAACCCAAGTCATCTGCACCAGACAACCCCAATACTAATATCATCCTTAGACAATCATTCAAACTCCACATTCCACATAAGCCACCACGAGCAACTAACATGGGGTAGGTATGCATCTACTCACTATGCATGTAAATAAAAGTTTTATGTTGTTTGCATATCATTATCCTTCGTTAAATCTGCCCACTTATAACTTGAAAGCAGCCATGTGTACCATTAAATCAACTCATTTATTTGGATATGGCTAATTAATTTATTTTTGGATTTCCAACCTGTGCCCCTTAAAAACACAATAATACACTTTTTGATAATTAATTTGTGTTAAAAAAATAAAATTTGATTTTTAATTTATGAATCATCCAATTAAAATCATTTCATCTAGGTGGCAATATAAGTCTTAAAATTAATATCAGTATTTTCATTTCTAAAAGAGAAAATTGAAACTTTTTTTTTTTTTTTTTGAGAAGTGAAAATCGAAACTTTGGGCAAAAAGCTTGTTCTAATAATGACTAGTAATTAGACTCGCCCCGTCTAATTTTCATTTCTAAAAGTGAAAATTGAAACTTTTTTTTTTTTAGAGAGAAGTGAAAATTGAAACTTTTGGCAAAAAGCTTGTTCTAATAAGGACTAGTAATTAGACTTTTGCCGTAAAGTATCAAATATTAATGGAAAAACTTTAAGATTAATTTAGTATCAGTTAATTCATTTGTCCAATCAAACCCCTTTACTTAACTTTTATCTTAAATAAACCCTTCAAATATAATTTTCTACTTCATTCATGAAATTTTAGTAGACTTAATTTTTAATTTGTAGCATTCAAATTTAATTGTCTATTTTTCTAGTTTAAGATGTCATTTAATATATTTATTCTTATTTTACTTTTAAAAAAATCACAAAAAATATTAAATAAAAAGGTCTATTTAAGTTATAATTAATTAATTAAAAATAAATATGAAATTTATCCATTAATTATTATATCCTTATTTTATTACATAAAAAAAAAAGGCCAAATCCACTAAAGTTAAACAAAGATGGCATCCAACTATTGCACTTATAATATGTTTGGATTGTAAAGAATAGAGGGGAGAGGGTGGAAATTCTCTATTTGATTATAAAAAAATTGGAAAGGAAAGAAGGGAAAAAGTTCCATTTACCTTATGTTTACTTTATTTTTTTTTTAATTCAGTTATTTATCCAATGAAAAAAATGAAGAGGAAGAGAATAAAGGAAAAATATTTTCCTTCTCTCCCTTCTCATTCTCTCTATTTCCCTTAACCAAAACATGGGGTTAAAGGAATAAAGTAAGAGAGAAATGAGTCATAAGACCATATAAATTAAGTTTCGTTTGAAAACCTTTTTTGGTACTCTATCATTTAGTTTTGATATCTTTTTATTATTTTAATAATATATAAAATGTTTATTAAAATATATATTAAATATATTTTATATATTTTTAAAATATTAAAAAATTAAAAAAACATCTCACTACAAGTACAAATCAACGCTGTCAAACTCCACCTTAGTTTCATACTTCATGTTATTGTATAATAAGTAAAATTATATAAATAAAAAATTGTGAGCAATAATTATCTCTCATATATCTATTATTTTGTAAATAATAACTTGCAATTGCATGGATGATATTTGACTTTGAATATTTCTTAGTTAGCATCCCGTGTTTTCTATCTTCTTTTAAACTTTGTACCATTCCACGTTGTCTACTTCTCTCTCCATCTTTTGAAGTTTAGGGATGATTTCGAAACAGATTCAGGCGATAGCGATATGGAGGAATTCGACTGTCCGGCTGATTTCCGGTGCCCGATTTCCATGGAGCTCATGAGCGATCCGGTGACTATCGCAACGGGCGTCACCTACGAGCGCAAGAACATCGAGAAATGGCTCTTCACTTACAAGAAGACCACCTGCCCCGCCACAATGCAGTTAGTCCACAGCTTCGATATCACCCCAAATCACACCCTCAATCGCCTCATCCTCGCATGGCAGGACGCACAATCTCCCTCATCTCTGCCTCCACCGACGCCGTTCTCCGCCAAGCACGACGAGTTGATCTCACTCCTCAGCTCTCTCGAGTCCTCTCCGTTCAAGGTAACTGCCTTGAAGAAACTCCGCTCAATTATCGAAATTGGTGAAGAGATTAAATCAGATTTCATCCAATCCGGCGGCGTTGAAATCGTTGTTCCAATAATCGTTCAGATTTTAATCGATTTTTCCGATTATATCACGTTTCGAGCCTGCGAAGAGGCGCTTGGCGTGCTGCATAACCTTCCGTTATCGGAAGGTCAAAACAGAGCATTCAAAATTTTATCTAAAACAGAGTGCATGAAATCAGTGGCGATTGTGCTTCAAAGAGGAGGCAACGATTCCAGACTCTACGCCGTTGCGATTTTCAGGGAAATAGCGACAAGCACAGATTACGATTGGAATATCTTGATTCAAGATCAAGGAATAGATTTCTTCAAATCTCTGTTAGAGCTTGCTTCTGATGACATCTGCAGCAAGGTGAGTTCTTGTTCGTTGAAGCTTCTAATCGAGATCTTAGACCCGTCGAAGAAGAGCCGATTGAAGGCCATAGAATCCGGCGCAGTTTGCGTTTTCATCGAGCTATTACCGGACTCAAACGGATCCAAATGCGAGAAAATTCTGCTTCTGATCAAGTTACTCTGTGAATGTGCGGAGGGGAGGCAGGCGCTGGTGGAGCACGGTTTGGGAATAGCTGCCGTGTCTAAAAAACTGATGCAGGTCTCCTACACGGCGACGAAGATTGTAGTGAAGATCATGTGGCTGATCGGCAGTTTTCACCCGACGGAGAAAGTTTTGGAGGAAATGCTGGTGTGTGGATCCGTAAAGAAGCTTTTAGCATTGTTGCATTTGGAAGGAAGATCGTCCACAAAGGAGAAGGTGATCAAGATATTGAAGCTGCATGGGAATTACTGGAGTAAATATCCATGTTTTCCTCATGAAATGAAGAATTATTTGGGATTTTGTAACTAATTAATTTTCTTTCTTAGGAAAATAAAATGCAAACTTATTGTAAAGAGTTTTTTCAACCTCTAGGGACAGGTTGTTCCTCAGCTTTACATCTAGTGTTTGTCATGAATTTTTGTGAAAATATCATTTGGATTGAATGTTTGAATCCCTTGATTTCCCTTTTCCCATTTCCCCCCTTAGTATTATAGGAATAATTGTAATATTGTTTAAAAAAAAAAAATCAATAAAACCTCCAGGGACAGGTTATGCTGATAACATGACACTGCTTTTGAGTTTTATATATATATAACATTAGTTATAAGTTAAAAATACAATAAATTTATGAAATTTTAATATATTAATTATAAAATATAAATTATTAAATAAAAGAATGATTTTCAATAAATCGATTTTCATTTAATGATTAGTACAATATATTACGTACACTATACTTTTTTATAAATTAATATATTTCCTTAGTAATAAATAGATAATATTACATTTAAATTAATAAATTTTAAACTTTCGTACTTGTAGTAATTTATGCTAATATCGTACTAGTACCAAAAAAAAATCTTTTTATGATAAATTTTAATTTTTAAATTAAACATATTATTATTACAATACTATGTAAACTTACAATATTATTACTATTATATCATTTATTTTTTTTATTTAAAATATATTTATAATATTATATATATTTATTTAATTTTAAATCATATTTATTTAATATTACATCTCATTTCACATTACATCAGGAATGATACTGTACCTTTAACATTACCTTATCAAATTTGAATTCAAAGCTCATGAAGTGATTATCGCTGAAACTAAAGAGGTGGGGCAAATCGGACTCTCCCCAAGTTGACATATTCACGAGTATCTCCAACTACCCCGAAATTAATTGGGGCAGATGAATCAAAGAAAACCAGACATCAGACATTTAAGTAGAGTCTAAGGTGAGTTTTGGTAGTTGGCTGACAAGAATCAAAGACAGTTCTTCCGCTTCGAAGCTTCCTTCACCATTTTGAGTAAGTCATAAGAAATTTATAAAGAAATTCAACCATGCGGATGCGGTGAAGCGGCATATGCTGCGTCATGTTTACGTAAGATTTCTTATTAAAACAAAGAGTAAATTATGGGAGAAATTTGTTCTCACTGAGTTTTTCAAATAAGTGACTAAAGATATAGAGATTACAACTTATAATTTCATTAATAATATAGGTAAGAATCTTTTAAGAAATTAATTTTTTTTATTTGTTGGTTTCAAAACTTAAAAACTTATATATAATAATTTAACATCTTTTAAATTATTTCTGAATTATTTATATGTTGTTTTGTATTGTATGTTCTTGTATTGACTTAATTTGTAGTTTATACTTTACAACTACATAAAAAAAAAAAAAAAGAAAAAAAAGGGTGGTTGTCACTATAATCTCGGTCTATTTGTAAAGAAAACTACTCGCACAAGATAAACAAAGCATTGGTTGTCAAGAACGTTTACCAGGTGAAACAAACGCCCCCAGAAATGAACTGCAAATATAGATTTTATCCATGTATAAATTGCTTAGGTTAGTTTAGAAAATGGTCAAGTTTCTTTTCCAAAATAGAAGGTGAAGACAGAACCATCAACCAGTAGTCATAAAGTGATCAAGATTGTATTAGTTAAACCACCAGAGACCAGAGCGACCTACTGTCATTGTTCCTCATTCTTTAAGAGAAATGGTAATTTCCTTCGAATCTCCTAAAGTTTTGTGGGATTTCTCACTATAAGGATAGAAATTCAAAGAATACTTGTTCTTGTAAAGTAGAGATGGAGGCATTTTTTTTACATGAAATTTTGCAAAAAATTTTCTCTCTATTCTATGGAAAACCATTGGGAACAGTATACAGTAAAAATATATATAAATTTATTTATATATTTTTTATAAATATATTAATATTATCAACTATTTTTTATTTACTCAAATTTCAACTCACTGAATCCAATTGGCCAACCCAACTCAACCTAAATTGCTCAACCCAATTCCTCTTCTAATCTTTCCTAAATCCAGTTCAATAAATCAATTGCAATCTGAATAGCAATATGTATTTGTTGGAGTTAGATATTGCTAGACTATAAGTATAATATATTTATTTATTTGAGTTGTTTCAAATTTTTATTTTATTTTATTTATTGAAAAAATGTTAAATTCTACATATTTAATATTTGATAAGAAATTTGTATACTTGTAAGAACCTATCATTCTTCACAGGTATGAGGACAAATAATATTTTTGACCCATAAAAAATCCTCACAAAGATTCTCATACCTACCATTAGTAAGGATGGAGATGATAAAGAGATCCCCACCTCGTATCCCCACCTCGTAAGACTCATTGCCATCCCTAATTCCCTATTCTTTAGATCATCTCTGGCCTAGTGATTGATTTTTTTGAACTTCTATTCATATAATTTTGTTGATTGGTTCTAGTTTTAATCTCTCGTCTTTTGTGAAGGCATTTTTCAATTCCAAGTTCTTAACATTGCTGTCGAACAGCTTTATTCGGAAGAACCTGTGGAATGTTTCAACTGGTACTCTAAGTTGTATAGGTCCCAAATCCAAACCTTGAGATAAATGAAGAGCAATTTTGACAAAGGTAAAGCTCCTGTTGAATAGCCAGAATCAAATGTACCAAAAAAATGAACTTTATTGGTACAGTAATTTTCAGGAGTGCTTTCCAATTTCTATTCCATGGCAGTATGAACGCCTAAAGCTTGGCAAAGGCATATGCTGGCATGCTGGTGGACCTTGCAGGGAGCTTTAGATCTTCCCATTCTTTGTCATTCACCTTGGAGAAGTACTGGTCAACCTGACTCTCATTGACAAGCTCCACTTTAGATGGTTCCCACTGAAAATAAAAAAGGAGAGGGAATCTCCTCAGTTCAATATAATAACAGAAGAATCCATGAAGAGGAATAGCCCAAAAATATACAGGAAAGTGTATCTACCTTCGGGTTTCTATCCTTATCTATCAGTATAGCTCTGCAACCCTGTATTAAGAATCTCATGTTTCAGATTATCCTTTTAAGAAAAATGGAAATGCATGTATTTTAGGGATGGATAAGGCACCTCAAAAAAGTCCTTGCAAAGTTCACCTCGCAAGACATGGCAAGCCATTCTATACTCACGGATAAGGCACTGACCCACACCTTGGAGCCTCCCTTCTCTAATCTGGAGTCATAAGAGCAGAATTAAACTCTTGGGTTACAACTTAAAACAATAAGAATAATCTTTGAGCAAGGCTGTAGTTTGATAGTGACAAGTCAAAAAAAAAAAACCTTTATTGACAAAACATCCCAGAACGAATTCACTGGCTAACAATAAAATGTTTTATAAAATTTATTTACTCAGAGTCAAATGTTGTTAGCACTTTCTATTGATAATGCAAGTTGGAGAACTATGAGAAAGCTCGAGTAGGAAATTTACAGAAGAAAACCTAAAAGTCATAATGCTTCATTGGCATATTTGTATGAATATGCACACTTACTGATCTAATGGAAATTTTTAGACTTGTTGGAGAAGCCTTCTTTAGTGTCTCAATTGTGGAAGTGATCCATCTATCCTTTCTATCGGTAACCTCCCTCTCCCGCATAGCAGCATTCGTCAGATTGTGGATAATATACCAACAAAGTACATCAGGCAGAGAATACTAAAGGAGAATAAATTAGTATGGTCAACAGTACAAACCTTGAAACAAGGGAAAGGAAGGAAGGTTCTTAACAGGACATTAGGCTAAAAATATCATATACCTAGTGGAACAAATCAACTTACAAGAGCAGATATGATTTCTTCAATCGTCCTCTGGGAGAAGCATTTATTAATGACATCTAACCTGAGCAAGACACCAATTATTATATATAAGATCTAAGAAAGAAATATATATATATATATATATATATATATAAAACCAACAACAACAACTAAGAAAGACAAGCAACTATGGCTTTCATTAGCTCATTTCAAAGAGCATACTTAGTCCAAGTAAAGATAGATGTCTACGAGGGTTGTTGAAAACTTGAAATTACTCCCCAAGGCAGTCCCACCTTCCATTTACATTATAGACTAGCTCAAATTTCATTAAAAGAGAATTCAAACAAAAGTTAAATAAGACAAATCTAATGGCATAGATGGGTGTGCAGCATTGTCAATCAATCATATATAGTTAGTTATCCATTTATTTCCAAATGATGGCAAATTGAATAAATTCTTAATAAAACTAACCGGTTGTAAGAACTCTGCTCTTTCAAATAGGGTTGCTCAGAGTACTTGTCAATAATTGAGGAAACAATGGATGGGTCATCCGAACCAACATTGCAGAGTGCATTTTCTAATGTAACTAATCTCTGTTGAAAAAGTAAAGAAATATTAGCAGTTACCAAATAGAATTTGTAATGAAATAAACAATCAAACAACTTAAAGAAATAAAGTTGAAACATGTAAGGCATAGAGCTAGTTAGGTTCTTACAACTCTTCTGTATTTTGGGTTCATGGGGGTTCTTAGATGATGGTCTCAAGAAACACAGTAAAAATGTTCTTCCCAGACCTCAAAAGACAATTTCACTCATTCTTGCTACTTGGATGGAGATGGATATGTGTCTGCAAATTTTGAACTCTGTTTCTTACTAATTCAGTGATTGAAATAAGAAGGAAGTCATACTGTTGAAGGGACATAGTGAGTTGCAAGACCGCATGCAAGCATTTCTGCACCATCCAACCTTGCACCAGTGAGACCAACATATTCCCCTGACAGCACACGTATAAGACTAGTGAGAAGCAAAATGAATAATGAAACTCAAATCAACAACTTCATGTGTTAACTACAACAATGACATGTAATGAATGGCCTATGTTAACCAAAACCATCCCTACATTGAAAGAAAGTCATTACACCTTGTAGAGATGACATAAACCAATGTCACAAAAGTCTAATTTATTCCAACTTCAATTTTGACATGTAACATCAAATAGGAATAAGGGTTCACCTAGCTTTGTGAAAGGATTTGCAGTTTGAAGATATAACTGGGAATGATGACTAAAAGCTTATATAGATATAAGATGTCTTGGGATGTACTAGGAATTACCAAAGAATCCAGGGAGTCTTGACAAGAAATAAGAGGCACCTATATCTGGGAAAAGTCCCAAAGCTGTTTCAGGCATTGCAAAAACCTGCAAATATGAATCTAGACAATTAGAACCACCATGTATAGAATCTGTCTTCCGCAATTTACAGGAAAAGATGCTGATATGCCTATATTTTCTACTCACAAGGAGAGACAAGGAGAGAGAGAGAGAGACACACACACACACACACACACACACATACACACACACACACCAAAGTACTTCAAAACTGATTTAGATAGAAACATACCGAGTTCTCAGTTGCAACACGAAATCTACCATGTGTGGCAAGACCACTCCCACCTCCCATGACAATTCCATTAAGAATGGAAACCTTCAATCATTTTTATGTGCTCACAATAAGAACAAACAGACAAAGTATTGCTGGCTAAAACTAACATAAGTACAACCTCTCAAGTGAAAATTAAACTTTAATTCAAACTAGGTCAAAGGTCACCTGGGGTTTCTTGTATGTTGCCATCAAATAATTTAAAGAGAATTCCTTTGAAAAGTATTTGGCACCAGATTTCCAATCACCTAACAAATTCAATTTGTAATATAACATTATTAACTTTGAACCACTATTTTGTTCAAAATATTTTACTGTTAACTTCAAGTTTAAACATTGGTTTTTCATGCTTGCATAACTTCAAGTACAAGCAGTGGCAATGTGAGGTAAAAATGGAAAATGAAGCTGTTTGAACCTCAGCAGTACTATACTTTACAAATCTTTTGGACTGACAAGACAGCAGATAGTAAATGTGGTACCTAAACAATGAAGGATCAATACCTTCCTTTACATCACGAAGCACAGCTGCAACATCACCACCAGCACAAAATGCTCTTCCTTTTCCCTAAATACAAAATAACTACAGCTATCACGTAACACATATTTGAACTAAAGCCATGGCATTTAATTTACAGTAAACAAAAGAAATGTAACATAAGTATAAAAGTAGAGCAGCAGACAGCCAAAGTTTAGTGCGTAAACAAATAACTACAAGGCATAGCTGCCTGTAACTTACTTATGCTTCCCCAAAAGGCCATACAAAATATCTTGAATTTTATGAAAGACAAGTGATCAAAACTGCTTCTCAAAAGGAACATACCTTCAGTATTATGATCTTGACCTTAGGATCCTCCTCATATGCGAAGAAACACTCTGATAACCGCGAAAGCTATAGTAAAGAGGAAAGCTATGGCATTACTGAGCAACAACAATAAGAATACAGCTGCTAATGGTTGAGGCATATGCCATGGTAAAGGAAAGCAAAACAGAAAACAAGAGTATAATAAATCTTTTGAAATTAATGCAAAGTCAAATGGAACTTCTCCAAAAGTTAATAACAAAAAATAAATAAATGAAGCATCCTAGCATCATACCATTGCAAATGAAAGAGCATTGAGTTGTTTGGGCCTGTTTAATGTCAATATTCTTGAGAAGGACCTCTCTTCTATCAGTACCTGCCAACCAACGTAGCCAGAAAAGATTAAAGCAAGAATCAATATAGAAACGCTTAATGGGTCACTTAAAACTTCAACCCCTTTAATTTTCTTGAAAACCCGAGTGATTTAGAATGCAAAATATCAAAGACCCTCTCATGAAAGAACGCAGGAATTGAATATTAACCAAAAAAATTCCATCTTTTTAAGGAAGATTACGATGAGAAACCATTATTTAGAACAACAGACCTGCTCTTGTAGAGAAGAAGGTGCCGCCATGTTCGACTAATCGAGGTTAGTGTTTTAGCTTCAACCTCCTCTGCCTCTCAATGCAACAGGGATCTACTTCTGTGCTTTTCAGTCCGTGCAGTCCGCCCAATGAAATAACAAAGGCAAAAAGTATCGTACAATTTACATTATATCAACAGTATTTTTTACCGACGAGGATTGAATCAAGTGGCAAACTGCTTGTTTCAGCTTAAGTAAGGTCTTGAGTTTGAAACATTGGGTACGTAGCAGCCGTCGTTAGGAGACCCACCCACCATTCTGATGTGTCACAGCTGGTCGAGTCCGGAGTAATCGGAGTGAAACCCCAGATACCAGGCGAAAAACCAAAAACAGTATTTTTTTACTTTTTGAACTTTTTATCATGGTGGGTTCGAAACCCGAACAGGGAAGGGAATATGCACTTTTTAAATGTTATTATCTATTAAACTACAAGGGTCAAGTGCAGTATTTTTTTATTTTTTTTAAACAAAATTACAAATATGGGACGAGGGGTTAATTGAACCCAACCCTCGGGTTGGGATGCAATTTATAAGTTGATTTATGATTATTGTATGATTATTGAATCGTGAGGCTCAAATATCAATATTTTTTTATTTTTAACATTTTGATATTTAAAAATTACATTATATTTAAATTAATATAAAATTCAAACAGATCAAATTTCATTTCAGATGGGAGTAATTTTCTCAACACCCATTTTTATATTTATAAGGTCAAACTTAAAATTTTATTTAAAAAAAAAACTGAATTGCTTTTAATTAGATCAACGGATTTTATTATATCAACACTATTTTTTTTTTTTGGGTACAATATCAACGCTAATTATCGCTGCACTACTTCCACCTGCAAAATAAATAGCTTATAATTATTTTTTTATTTTTTTATTTTTGCAAACAAAATATTATTTGTAATGAATTAAAAGAAATTAATGTTTCACCGTCTGAAGGACAAAACATCCAACTCATGAATTGAAATGGGATAAGTTTCATTAACAATGCTTTGGTAAATTTGTAAGCTTATATTTTGGTTTTTTTGACAGCTTCGGACTAAAAGAACTCTTTATTTTTTTTCTTAGTATATGAATATTGAATCATAATCTTTAAAAAAAATAATTCTATGCATTAGTAATTTCCTTTGAATTTACAATTTTGACTGGATTTCCTAATATTAAGGTTTTTAATTTAATAACTAATATTTTACATTTTAAACTAATTTAGTATAGTTTAATACCATGCATAACACTTTTTATGATTTTATTTTAAGAAAATCATTTATGGATAATTATTTATATTATTTTTAACATAATTTTATATGTCATTTGAATAATTAATTTTTTTTACTCATTTAAAATTTATAATATTGAGTGCATCTATTCATATAATAATATATAAAAATTATATAAAAAATTATCTCTATATTATTGTCTTTTTATTCTATCAAAAACAAATTTTATTTTCTATTTACTAAAAAATATTGTGTAATTTAAATCATATAACACTTATTGTTTGATGATGATAGACTTTTAATATTGGACGCTATCATTATCTAACTATTCTTCTTTTACTCTCTACACCGTAAAGCAAGAAAATTAATATATATATATATATATATATATATATATGTGTGTGTAAATAAAAAAAATTTAATTAAAGCCACAAGATGAAAATAAGGCAACTAAATTAAAATAGGAATGATCTAATATATACTCTAAAGGAATAGGTTAAAATATGCATTTAGTCTCTTCTCTTAACAAGTTTGAAGTTTTTAGTTATTTCCTTTATATTATAAAGTTTTTAGTTTTTGAAGTTAAGAGTTTAGAGATTTTATTTATTAAATTAATGGAATCCATTAATTCTCTGTTAAAGTGAGAATAAAATATTTACATGATCAATTCTTAAATATTAAGAATATAATAATTTAGTTCTAAAAGTTAAAAATTTTAAAAAAAAAAACTAAATTAAAAACAATTAGTGAATAACTTTATCACATACAGAAGAACAATATTAGATATCTACAATTAAATCGTGTAACTAGTTTAATTTAAAGAAAGAAATTTGATTGAGATTTTTAAAAAAATTTGACTGTGTTATTTTAATTTATCAAACTTTTTATCTTAACTCAGTTAATTTTTTTTTTAATTTAAGTCATAATTCTTTTCTCAAATTAAGCTAATCACTGAATTTGATTATAAATATATAATATTATTTTAGTATATATGAGAAAATCATCTGTTAATTTTTTTAGTTTACTAATTCTTTTAATTCTTAAACGGTTAGAACAACATTGTTACATTTTTTTTTTTTTATCTTTGAGAACTAATTTTATAAATATTTTATTTTTACATTAACAAAGGACTTACAAATTTCGATAGTTTAGAGATTAAATTTTCAAATCTTTAAATTTAAGAGTTAAATTATTTATAATATAAAATAAAAGGTTAAAAACTATTAATTTAATAAAGTTAAAAGCACATATTTTGCATTAAATATTTATTTTTATTTTAACAGAAAGTTAATAGATTTCGTTAGTTTAGGGCAATAAAATTTTAAATCTTTAAATTTAAGAGTTAAATTATTTATAATATAAAATAAAGGGTTAAAAACTATTAATTTAATAAAGTTAAAAGCACATATTTTGCATTAATTATTTTTTAAAAAATAAAAATTAATTTTATTTAATCAACTATTAATTAACATAATTTATATAATAGTATTAATAAAA
>BPVZ01000024.1:2751667-2762741 GCA_020521535.1 Rubroshorea leprosula | reverse complement strand
CTATTTGTTTTTTTTAATATAAGGATAATATTTTTATTTTTTTATATAATTTTTAAATGTTATTAAATGAGTAAATGTAAGTAATATCAGATATCTCAAATAAATAAATAAATAAATTTAATAAGGCATATGTTAAGGGTTTTTTTATCTTAAATATATATAAAAATGTGAAAATTAATATTAATTTTAGTGTTAGTGTTAAATTAATGAATTTAATTAAATAATTAAAAAATTAAAAATTAACTTTTATTTTTAACATAAATTTATTTAAAAAATGTACTCATCACATTTTTAATTTGTATCGTTAATATAAGTTAAATAAACTCATAAATAAAAAGAATTAATTATTTAAATAATATGTAAAATTATTTAAAAATATATATATAATTATTCCTAATTTTTTTCCTTCTTTTTTTTTAACATTCAGGTGAACAAATTAAATACAAAATTTCTTACCAACTAGGGATGAGGTGGCCATATTTTGTCGCACAAGGCAGTCCCTGAAAGAAAATTAATGGCAGTTAACAGCAATTAACGGTAGTTAAGACGGCAGTGGGAGTAAGGGCTCAATTGCTTCGATTGCAGAGTTTAGGGGCTTATATGTATCAATTAAAGTCTGAGGGCTTAATAGCGATTCTGGGGCTAGTTTAGGGGCTTCAGTTATGGTTTTGCCTTTTCATTTAAACAAGATTAAAATTGTACTTGTGGCGCACAGGGTATTGATCAGAGGTATAAATCCATTTTCTCCGAGAGAACGGAGAGGAAGCTATCATTTTTCTCGACCGGAGAGTGTTGAGAGATGGATTTCGAAGAGAAGGACATGCTGGCATGCTGCGGCAGCACCAAGTTCGTCCGGGAAATGGTTTTGGCGTCTCCTTTTGCTTCCTTGGATCTCGCCGTCTCCGCCGCCAGGGACATCTGGTTCAACAAGGTCTCTTCCCCTTCTCTCTGCATATCTGACCATGATATACATTAATTAATAAACCAATGAAAGATTCAATTTTTTAGTCCTTGAATTAACAATTTTTATTGATTATATACAAAAAGGTTGATGTTTCTGGTTGGCTGGAAGCATTTGCGGCTCATCCCCAGATCGGAGAATCCTCTTCTTCCAACACCACCAGTGCTGGGTCTCTCCCCGTCTTCCAGACTAATTTCTTCTTCTTCCTATTGTTCCCAAATTTTCTCTCTACACCATGCCACCTTTACTTTAACTGCTTAATGGGTTGTATGCTAAAAGTAATAATTCCTTTTGCAGTTGGAGTAGGGGAGAGCAGTCGACTGCTGTAGCAACTGCTACTGATTCTAGCTTACAGGTTTGGGTTCTGCTGTTTTCAATTAGTGATTAGTGATTGCCATGAAGTCTTTTTGCAACTGAAAACAAAACTGTTGGAGGAATCGCCTCACACAAACATGCAGTAGAGTTGGTAGTGTTAGTGATTAGTGCTTTCTTGTAAAATAGTACCTTCTGGATCTTTTTCAGGAATTAGCTGAGTGGAATGCTCGGTATAGGCAAAAATTTGGCCACATTTTTATAATTTGTGCTTCTGGGAGGAGTACTGATGAAATTCTTGCTGAATTGAAGGTAAACTTTGATTTCAAGTTGTTTTACTAGTCACCATGACCATTAAGCTTGCCTTTCTTCTGGAAATGATGCCTTTGGTTAGAGTATGATTCTGAAGTTGCATTATTTCATTTGATAATAATGCCTGAACTTTCATAATTCATTATCATTCTTGAGTCAGGTGGATGTTGATGGTTAGGTTATCTATTTAAGCAGACTATTTTATTTTTTTTTTCCTTTTTCCAATAGTGAAGTTTTTTGTGATCCCTTAACATGCTGATATTTTCTGTAAGTCTAGATCGGCCATGATATGAATGCTACCAAATGTGCTTGTGCTTCTACAATTTTTAGTTTTTCACATTGTTTGTTCTTTTTTCATTACTGAATTAACATCAGTTGGCCTGTTGAACCAATTTAACTTGATTTTCTTTGGTCTTATCTGAAGTTTTATCAAATAAACCCTCCTAAAAGGTTTTGAGATTGTCAATTTGATTGAAGTTTTCTCTATTTTTTGCTCTTTTAGAAACGATACTCGAACAGGCCTATCGTTGAGATAGAGATTGCAGCCACCGAGCAGATGAAAGTAACAGAATTACGTTTGGCAAAACTCATCTCTGCTAAAGCAGAAGCTGCTTCAAAAGGAGACTCTTATCCAACGGTTGATACAAAGAAAGCAGAAGGTTTATTTATTTATTTATTTATTTATTTTGCATTTTGGTTTTCTTTTTAATCACCTTCCCTTGAAACTGCGGTTTTGTGCCCTTTTGAAAGTGAAATTCCACATCTTAGTTTTCTCTTCTGCAACTTTTATCTTATTCTTTTGCTTCTGATTATGCAGCCCCAATTTAGGGCTTCGCTGCATGCAGTGCTAACATTTCTACTAATCCTGCATTTCATATTTCTCTTCCCCACTTCACTTTCTTAAAATCTAGAAGATCGTGTAAGCATAATTGGAGCACATATAACTGCTGCTTCAGAAGCTTTGGCTGGAAAACCACCTCAAGTTCCTAGTCGAACCCGTCCACCCATTACAAGCCATGTCTTGGATGTAGCTCGGGGGTATCCAGCAGCTGGTATCGAGGTTAATCTGGAAATGTGGAATGGCAACCAGGCCCGTCCCCAGTTTGGCAAGACCGACACAAGTGGTTGGATACTTCAAGGATCTTCAACCACAGATAAAGATGGACGCAGTGGCCAACTTATGAAAATGGTTGATGCTTTGACCCCAGGAATATACAGGATAAGTTTTAACACGGGTAAATACTGCCCAAATGGCTTCTTCCCTTATGTTTCAATTGTATTTGAAATCAGAGAATCACAAAAATGGGAACATTTTCATGTTCCTCTGCTCCTTTCACCATTCTCATTCTCCACGTACCGTGGAAGCTAAAATTTATGCCATGCCCATCAATCAACCAGGAACCTTCTTTGCTGTAATTTCTTTGGAATGCTGAAGTTATCATGTTCTTAACTGATTGCAGATTGTACACTACTTATATTTAATAATAATGAGACTATGGGTGCGTTTGGAATTGCTGTGAATTGTTGTGGTTGTGCTTAGTTGTGATTATATTGTGTTATAACTGTAGCCGAAAGTTATTTTAGTATTTGGTTATTTATTTTTTAAAAGCATTATAAATGAAATATGATGAATTTTATTAATTATTAATTAAAAATTTAAAAATATTGTAAGATATATAATTATTAAAATATATAATATTTGTTATTTTTTAATAATTTAGGTTTTTTAAATTTTTTAATTATTAAAATATTATAAATTATGACATTATTAAATTATATAAAATTAAGTTTTAATAGATAATTTTGTAATTATATTAAATATTATGTATTTTTCGTAAAAATCACAGTTAGAGAGTTTCAAAATGAGATTTTTAGTTTTATACATATAATTATTATAGATTGCTGTGATCTTTTGTAACTTAAAAAAAAAAAAAACTCATGTTTGTGTAAAACGGGTTTAGTCCCGCCACCGAACTTAAAAAAAAAAAAAACAGTTTAAAAAAAATCACCGAACACATATCTAAAAGTGTTATGTAGTTACATGAAAAAGTTTCCAATCACAATCCAAACACACCCTATATCTGTTCTTATATGAGTTATTTTGCTCATTTTTTCCATATGGATCACATAAATTGTGTGATAAACATGAGAATAGGATCTGAGGGGCTGGTATTAATCAGCAATTAAACATTAATTCTGGTTTATTAGATCATTGACCCAAAATTTGCGAGCAGCCACAGAACCTATCTAAGTATCTGCCGAATGCTACACATGTTGCCTTGTTCTAATTCTATATAACTCCCCTGTAAGAAAAATTGTCAGTGCATAGAACAAAATCAAACTACTAGTGCAAAGAAAAGATAAGTGAAACGAAATATGCAGGCAATAAAGGAGAAAATAAACGACATGAGAGTCATCCACAAGGCCAGAGCTGATGCAAGGGCGGAGGAGCAGGTGCATGTGGTTTAAATTTTGTTTTGTATATTTTTTTCCTAATTACGTGAGATTTTTATTTTTAAATTTAGTATTTTTTATATATAG
The DNA here is from genome assembly GCA_020521535.1 of Rubroshorea leprosula. Lineage (NCBI taxonomy): Eukaryota > Viridiplantae > Streptophyta > Magnoliopsida > Malvales > Dipterocarpaceae > Rubroshorea > Rubroshorea leprosula. The sequence continues at coordinate 2,758,615 of BPVZ01000024.1, read as the reverse complement.
GAAGAGAAAGAACGGGCCAGGGCTGAGAAAGAACTGGCGCAAGTAAGGGTAGAGGTAGCTCATGAGGTGAGGAAGGCGAAGGAGGCCGAAGCAGAGATGGAGCAGCATGCTGTAAAAGCCAGCCGGAGGGTACAGGAAGAGATAGCAAAGTATACTACGAACCAGAATGAGCCTCCTGATGCCACCGTTGCAGCGGGGGCTGCCGGAGCTAACTTGGGATGAATTATTTCCCTTTTTATTTTATATTTATTTATTGGATTTAAGTTTTTTTATTTAATCTTAACTTCTATGCATTTATAAAATATTGAGAAGGTCCAAACCAGGGACTTCCACACTAAGTATGAATTTTTGGCCGGTAAAATATAGTTCCCACATGATATATGTATCAAATTTCTTTTTGTCACAAACAATTTTTTTGAAGTGTTTGAACCTTTTACAGAGATTTGACATTAACAATTAACGGTTTAAACTAATAAAACACAAATAAGAACACTTAGATTACAAAGAACAATCACGATGACCCATTAAATGGCAGCCATCAACTGTATTCCAAACATTTTCTTTTGGTTGAGATTAAAAAGAAAAATTAAAGGAAAGAAAAAACTTCTATATTCAGCCGAGTCTATCGATGCCTAAAGATGGCCAAAGGAAAAAAAATTAAATAAAATAAAATCAATGCCTAAAGAAAGACCCTATAAAAAAAATTAAAAAAGAAAAGCACAGCCTACAAGTGGCGAACTACATTATAGCATTTTCATAAAAAATATTCATGCTAAACTTAGAGATTATTCCAAAAATCATTGCCAAAGAATCACATTTTATTAGTGAAGATGAATGACTCTAGTATTAGCTAAGATCTTGAAAACTTCAATGTACCGAAAAATTAACCACCATCATCTTTCTATTGAAATAAAATAAAAGCATAACTAGTTTTGGAGCAGCAACTACAAAAATCAAACTAATGAATGGCTTTAGTCATTGAGCATTACTATACAAAAAATTCAAATGAAAAATTTTACAAAACTACCTGACCCCATTATCGTATTGTTATTGAACTGCTAATCTTTGGAGATGATCCAAGAACACCTCAAAGCTGACATCATCAGTAAATATTATGTCTCCACCTGGGTGATGACTATCGGAGTTATATGTTGCAGAAGGGTTTAATTTTGCCAGAAGAAAACGGGCCTACATAAAAGACAACGTGCTAGTAAGCAACATGCACTGCAACATGCACTGCACATTTACACGGATGCAAGTTAATATCAATGTACATGCCATGGACTTACAATAGCCATCTAACATAGAATGTGAAGGTTATAATCCTGCACAGCATACCTCAGCTTCCACAAGACCTACCTATCAATTCAAAGGGACTATCTCCTTTCTTTTCTTACCTCTCTCCTCTCATGTCTTCTCTTTATAAATTCTTTTTGGAAACTTAAATAGGCAATGTAATGTCATTTACATCACAGAGAGTTACAGAGGATTTAGAATAATGGGATATAATGCATGAATGAACCAAAGTCCAAGGGTACTTTTAAGGAGGAAGGGGCGGCCACAAGCAGCATAAAATATCGTCATTCAAACAACTTACTATGTTCAAGTTACTTCATCAAGAAATTCAGTAAAGCTACAAACCTGTGAACCATGTTGATCACAAATGACTAGACGAGGTACAGGAAATCTTTCCTTAATTATTGCATCTGCATCATCACGAGGAGCTTGCAGCAACTGAGCAAATGCCTGTAAGAGATTAATAGATCCAAGTTACATTCTTCCCAAACTCTAAATGAGAAATGAGAATGGTTCAGGTGCAGAATTCCCATCATAACTTGTAAGATAGCTTCACTGTCCATAACAAACAACATACAGGCAACTAATGGGGTCCTGAAAAGCCCCAGTTCAGATCCCTCCATCCCCATTTATGTGAGTGCATTCTTACATATAAAGTAAATGACATATAAAACACTTTTCTTAGACAAATTAGCCCCCCAAAAGCAATATTAAAGTCATCTTTAGCATGCAATCTGCTGGTGGTCATAAGAATTCCATCAGTTTGTTGCCATACTTAGGTCAGAGAAAACACTTCTCTGACAGAGCATGCAATCTGCCGCTGGGCATAAGCATTCCATGCAATCCGTTATTGTCTTCTTGTCAGTTGTCATCTCACTGGTTGCACCTACTTTACCTTCACATGAGAAATTTAGTTGTAACCAAGAAACTATAGCCCAACAATTTCCCATATCACAATACAAGTGAGGTTTAGAGGCAAAGTCCCAATAATTTACGATCACAATCCATCCATAGGATAGGGAGCAAGAATGAGTCACAATAAGGGTGTCAGATAGTCAGGCCAGTAATTTTCCCTAGCATAGTTTAAGAGACATGAAAACCCAATGGAAATCTATTTGGAGATTGATACTCACCATTTACCAAGTGCCTTCTCAGACTAGGGTTCAAAAAGAGGACATCAGCCCCTATTAGATCTAATGAAAAAAAAAAAAGAAAAAAAAGAAAAAAAAGAAAAAAAAAATGCTTGCCTCTTTATTCAGCTGAATTTTAAACTACATGTTCAAACAAAATTACCTGATGCTCTGATTGGTTATGGTATCCAGCTTTTCGCCATTGAGCAATAGTTGATCCATGAAAAATAACAACAGTGAAATAAGCGTCTAAAAGCAGTATCCTGTCAGCTGCAATGGCAGCCACATCTAAAAGTGCTGGTTCTGGGCCTGAATGGAATGAATATGAAATCAACGAAGGCTGAATCATCACAACAGAATTGGCAACACTTTCACGGTTCAGGATCATTCTGAAGTATGCAGTCTCATCTGGGCTATTATTAAATACCTACAGGGAAATGAATTGCCAGATTGAAGAACATTTGATATAAGCCAAGGTGCACCAATTAAAACTATCCAACTGTTGACAATTATTTAGATGACAGAAAATATTGTACTAACAAACAAAGATTGATGATACCTGGACAAACTGAGAACGCCGCAAGTGAAAAACAAACTGAGGAAATATTGAAAACCGTGGAGATAAGCTGAAAGAAGATGGGTTGTCCTTTTGATAATCTCCAAACTTTGAACATACATGTATCAATGTTTTGTCCAGCCATCTAATAGGGTCAAACTCAGCCTGCAGTGTCACAGTTGGATTATGCAATGAGTACCGCTCATGTCTTAATTACATAGTCAACTCTTTTCATATAAGTATGGAAGACAGTAAAGAAAAATATATAACTCTGAGTTACTACAGCATAAACAAACAGCGACCAAGAACCATTTTTGACCCAGGGTTTTGCAGTCAGACCGCAAAACCTGCCCATCTTCTTTATGCAAGACTTATTGATTACCTCAATTTCCATTTTGAAAGAAACTAGACGCGCCATGACCGCAGCAGCTGCTTCTTGATCAAATCCAGCAATCAAGTCCTACAGTATTTTGAAGCATGTAGCGAGACAAGCTCAATATTCAACTATAATTCCTTTTAGTGAGAAAGTTGCATAAGATAGTTTACATTAGAAATTCTCCCCTCTAAAAGAAATCAAGCAGAGAGGTAATAGAAGATGTCTCAAACCATTCTCATTGATACACAATGATCAGTAATTTCACTTCAACCATGGCACCTAACAAACAGAAAATAACAACAGAGCTTGCCTGTATGCTCCCTGGTCCAGCAACCCATCTCCTTGAAAGAGTTGTTACACGAAGTCTCATTTCACCACTACTATGCTGGTAACTGAACAAAATAATTGTATGTCAAACAAATTCCTATCTGACAGCCAAATGATAAAAAGCAAAAACAAGTTTCCATCTCTACTTAAACAAAGAACAATAAGTAATAAGGTTAAGAGTTCATACTATGTCAGAAACTGGAAGTAGAATTGATTGCTGGTGGATTGAACACCAGCATCAGGGATGTCCTTCTTAACAATCTCAAATACTAAACATAAAGACGTAGCTTTATCAAGGCCACACATTTTCCATGCACTGGTGTTCCCTTGCCCAATTGTTGTGTCAGAGCACAAAGGTCCTTTCTGCACAAAGTCATCCACAATTAAGCATCTTAAGTCCAAGATGCACAAAAGGGAATTGTGTAAACCTCTTAAATTACACCTTTTCAAGAGAAGCACAAGGGCCAAGGATTCCCTGAACTTTGATGTCCTTTGAACAGTTTATCTCAAATATACCACTGAAAGCAAAGAAATCAATTGAATTAAAAACTATGAGTTTTATATAAGACCACAAGGAAGACAGTTCAGTTTTGTTAGAGCTAAGCCAAGCCTTACTTTGAAGATAGTCCTAGATCATAGTCAGTTGACTGAAAAACACGTCTAAGAGAGTCCTTGAAAACTGAGTGACCAAAACTTTCTGCAAGCACAACCAGCCCTCCAGTTCTCTCAACTGCAACTTTAAGTTCAGCAACACCCACCTAGGAATTGACAGTAACATAGAAGGCATGGTAATTCTCAACGGATTGGGGATTCCATGCTAAAATGCTTAAACTAGTATGGTAAAGCATGTCTAGAGGGAAAAACTAACCTGGTCAAGAGCACAAGCAAACAGATCAAGCACATGCCCTTGATGCACAAGCTGCTTTGCAAGCCCTTCATAGAACTTGACAGCTTTATGATAATGGGTTGCGGAATCTTTGTCAAGATCTTTGTGGGAACGAATTGGTTCAGATAGATTCTTTGAGACAATCTAGAAGAGGAACCAAAAATAACTAGTTAGTGACTAGCCATTGCCTATAATGGGATGAATGATGGTTAAGAGAAACGCCATAGCACTTCTTACAGCACTAGGGCCTTCTGTTGATGGACCTCCAACAAATGCCATGATCCTGGCTCCGGAACCAGGAACACAGGCTCCCAACAAAGCAGCAGCCACACTCAATGCAGTACCAGTGCATCTGGCAGCACGTTGATCAGCAGGAACGGGCCATGGGTCTTTCTGGAGCTCCTCCAGGACCTAAAGGGAAGCACATTTATCCAAACTTTAACTACAATGAGAACTAAGAACTAAAATCTAATAGTAAGAATTCAATTTGTCAGGGTTAATCTTAACTTTTCATTGAAAAGTGAATTCATTTTTAAAATTACGTACCGAATTGAGGGCGAACTCGCACTCAGACGCAGGCAAGAGGAAACGCGCAATGCTTTCAGAAGAAAGGCCGTCCCTGGCACCAGCGATAACACCTGTTGGAGGCTTAGGCTTCTTGATGAAGAAGCTCATTTGCTCGAGGAGCTGATCCTTGGAGACTTCCTTGGAGCCCTTAAAGACATAGGTCTTGGGAATTTGCCCAAAGCCCAGCTCGTGCACGTGGACAAGGGTACCGAAGGTGATCAATCCAACAAGAGAATTGTCAGGCAAGAGTCCAATAGCCTGAGACAAAGCAGACTTGAGGAAGGCCATCTCCTCCTCGATGATGCAGGTATCGAGCACAAACATAAATACCGGCGGAACAGAGGCAGCCTCGCCAGGAGACTGATACTCGATGGTGGTATACTGGGGGAACAGCTCGGCGGGGAGATTTTCATCGGAGATGGAGGCATACTGAGGAGGGAAGTGATTGCGCTGGAAACAGAAAGGGCAGATCCAGATCTTGGCGGCAAAATCAACAATAGAAAATGGATTAAGAACGGAACGGCAGTTACGGCAGCGGAGAGGGGCGTAGGGGAGGACGGGAATGTTTGGGAACTGCTTGATCGGAGTGTAGATGGCCGATACCGGGACGACGCAGTTGGTGGCCTCTTGCTTGGTTCCAGGGACGACGTTCCACGACATCCGAACGCCGTCCTGCGCTTCCAGCTCCAGGAATTCCGCCATTATTACTCGATATCAAGTATGATCGGATTGATGGAAAGATCAGAAGTGGAAATTGCGATTTGGAATGAAGCAGCTTTGTACAATCTGGGGTTTGAGGTTGACTCAGTGAAGAAGATATGAATGGAGAAAAAAAACAGTCTCCTCACTGAAGTTTTCCAGTTTTCTTTCTTACTATCATAGCGTCCAGTGGTAAAACGTAAGAGAAAGGCAATTTTTTTTTTCTTTTGTGAAAAATAAGAAAGAGAGACTAGAAGATAATGCATATTAACCTTGATTTTTAAGTTATTAAAAAAATTAAAATTTTAATTTAAAATTTTCACATTTTAATAATTATTTTAAAAAATAATAGTAAGATTTATATACTATTAATATATATTATATGTCAATTTTTAAGTTTATATAACATCTATCATCATTCTATGAGAAAATATGTCTTTTCAAATGTATATTTAATATTTTTAATTTTTGTTATTAATAAAATAATTATATATTAATTTAAAAATTAATATACATGTGTTTGCATAAATGAAACACTCAAACCTTATTTAATATAGTTGTAGTTTTTTATTTTGATTTTTATAAATTTTGCAACTATTAATAGAAAATGAATTTACTTTTCATGTATTTTTACAATATATTATTGTGATTACTAAATATATAAAAACAAAAATGATTTTAATAATGTTAAACAATTCATATTTTTTGTTAATAGTATTAAAACTTGTTTTAAATAAGTTGTTAATTTTTTATTTATAATTTTGGTTTTTAGTAATTACAAAATTTATGAAAACTATAATTAAAAACTATAATTAAACTAAATAACTGCTAAATCTATTGGTTAATTTGAAAATATTCGTTCAAAGATAATGCTTTTAAAATTGAAACTTCAATTATTTGTAGAAATCAAAATTAATACACTATTCTTATAGGAATTAATGGATATCAACCTATATGGTAAAATGTTGAATAAAAAATTACAAAATTATGTTATTTTAATAAAGTATCATAAAAAAAAACCTAAAACAGCTTCATTCATATTTTAAAAATTAGAGTATTTTAATTTTTTTAATGAAATTATATTAAAATAATGTAATTTTAAACTTTTTTT
>BPVZ01000024.1:2729577-2741757 GCA_020521535.1 Rubroshorea leprosula | reverse complement strand
CGTCTAAATCCAACCAACTTAACATGTCCAAGCAACCATTGGGACATGAAGGCAAACAAGATGTAAAGATCAATAGAAAAGAAAGAAAAGAATTAAGAGCAAGCATACTCAAGCCATGCTTGCGACAGTCAACATATGGCCCTTGGCATGGTCATCTCGAAGGCCAAAACTGGCTGTCATGGTTTAATATATCTGGCATCAGCTAAAATTTCCTGTCATGGGTGAATACCTAGCCTACAGTTTTCCCTGATCGTACAATACAACACGGTGAATGAGTATGTTCAGACTGTGCTTTTATTGTCCCAAGAAAAGAATCAAGAAAGACAACACAGAATATATTTCATACAACAACATACTTTCAAACGCCATGCAAGGAAGAGGGAAGACGTTTGTGTGAGAAGCCGAGGGCATTCGAGAATGTTTTATTTTTAATGCAACAACATGCTGGCAAATCCCCAGCAAAAGGGGCGGACTCTGATTTACGTTCCAGCCAAGAGTATCCTTTTGTTTCTTTTTGCTGGTTACGCCTAATCAAGTCCTATCAACTTCAGTTAGAGGTACCTGCAAGACAAAAAGGGAGAGCTAACTATTAAGCATATCTCGTCTGAGTAAAATTTATTACAGAGAGAGAGAGGAGAGAAATGATGCAAGGATCAGTGTTTTGGTACATATCATTCACCAGATAGGAGTCTATCAGCAAAAGTTCAGTAAGACATTTTAGAGAAGAAAACTTTATCCTAATTCCAGAATGATCAAATCTTACTAATACATAGTTAAGCTTCCCCTTATTTGCTGTTATTAATTTTATCAAGCCTAGTGAATTACTGATACAATCAGTTGAAACACAGACATTCTGCTAGAGACAGTGGAAGTCTCAGTAAGTTATTTGTACTTACCCAGTTATAACATCACAAAGTTATGAGTTCCCATTCTTCTTTTGACATGTCAATAACTTCCGTTACACCATCTTCAAACAGGATCTGCAATGACAATGATGCATTTGTATATACATGTATACTCATTTTATCTAAAGAAACCAAATCAAAGAAACTCTTACCGAGTGTCTTCTGGAATTCACATCAAAGTGTTTAATGGTCCCAAAACATCTGAAACATGTGTCAGGGTGAAATGAATTTAAAAGAAAATTAATAATAGCACTTAACAGAATATAATAGTACTTAACAGAATGTTCACTCAACAAGCTTAAAAGAAAGAGGACTCCACTATAAGAAGCAATTTTCAAGACTTTTAGCCAATGTAAGAATACTTTCAATGACTAAACCAAACATTGATTAGTTTCTAACACTGACATAAAAGTTTTATAAAAAAGACAAAGTCCTACAGTGGGAAAGATAAAAACTAGAAATACCTCTCATTCATAGGACGAGATATTCTGACCACTTCACCAATGCAACGACGAGGGCATATCTGCTGTCGATTATCAGCCTGATTTGATCTTCCTGTAGGAGATGAATCTTGAATATTTAATTCACTAAGTCAAAGAAACTAACATGTAATAGCAGAAAGAAAGGTAATTTTCTTACCAACTTGCAAAACTCCATTTTGATAGACCTAAACAAATAGTAATCCGATTATTAGTTTGACTTTTTCTGACATCTATAAATTCCAAATCTGTAAAGACCATAGGCATCAATGGGCATAGAGTAACAGTTCTAAGTTTTAATTTAGTTTCATCAGCAGTATTGAACTAATTACAACACTACATTGGGTGATCAGACCAACAAACGTCCTAATCATAGAAGGGAACTAGAAAAAGCATAACAGCCCCTCTCAATTTCAACAAAGCAAAGGCAATACTCTATTCTTCCATAATTTACATACTATACCTACATATATTTAAGAAAATCTTAACCTGGTATTCTTATGTTACTACATATGTCCACAACCAAAACAGCCCAGGAAAAGATAGAATTAATTGATAAGCAGAAAATGAGAGAAGGCATCATATCTTGATAGCATCAAGCAACCTTTCACCACATACCTCTTTTCCAGATAAAATAGCCTTCAATTTGGGAGAGGATGCCGTCACCTGGCATGCTACTAGCTTTAGTGCATCTGATGACATTTTTGGCTTACCAGGCTTGACCCCCAGCTTTCCCCTGCAGCCAGCTGCACCACAGTGGCAATCCTGATCTGCACCAAATTGAACAAACCTGCTAAATTTGTTAGCTGAATATTCAGAACCTGAAAGGAAATACAAATCACAAGGAAAGTGGGATCAAGCTTGTGAAGTCCCTTATGCAGAAGATACAATGGAAATATCATGCATGCCATACTACTAATATAATTAGAATGGGCTACTAGTGAAATTTATGAAAATAGAAGTTGGGTAGTGATGCAAGTGCACATACTGATAGTCATAGGTGAGATGCTCGCCCTTTTTTATGTCTCGTTTTGCAAAAATGCCTATTCTTGTTTCACCATCTATTATCCTAAAGGAAGATAAAAACAAATATAGACATGTGAGATCAACATGTAATTCAATATAAATATAAGATCAGCTATAAGGGTCATAAGATAACCATTTCTGCATCTCAGTATTTGGGCAGCAACTATGGTTTATATATCTTGACTTATTCCCCTTGTATGTTGCATCAATAACCATATCACGGTTTATTTCACACAAGTAAAAATTGGTTTCTCCCCGGTGTTTCATGTTCCAAAGCCTTTCCTCACACGTTTTATCATCAATAACTGCATTGAAAGAAAAAAAGAAACAATACATGAAAGAAAGAAAACAGATGGAAATAAGTAATCCAAAAAAGATGTAATTCTATGAGAACAAGGTTAATGATTTCATGAATAGGACCAGACCTTCCCCCACGTATTCTATTACGAACTCTCCTCGCTTGATATTTTCACCTGTCACAATTCCTGCTCCACATTTCTCTGTCTACAAGCAGGACCTTATTTAACTTCACATTTTGAGTGAAATACAACTAACAATCATAAAATGTTGAAAGCCTAACATAATGCAAATCCTTAGCACTTGAAAACAAGAAATGGGAAATGGGACTGACAAAAGAAAAATAAGAAAATTCAAAAACACAAAGATTTTCTAGTTTCAGAACAAAAAAAAAAAAAAAAAAATCAGGGTAAGCAGGATAACACTCAAGGAATATAAATTAGTTTTCAGTTAATTTTTCTTATTAAAAAGTGCTTTTGCATTCAAGAACCTTGCATAGTATTATAAACTAAAATAGCTTATTATTTAGAAGGCATCTCTCAATTCTTCTCAAGTTGCAACTAATCATTACCTACTGTAAAGTAAAAGAAACCCACTTCCTTGAATATAACATGGTAATAAACAAATCATATTATCATAATTAAGAAAATCCACAAAAACTCAGAAACATGTACCTGTACTAATTTCAACTTCTTCACAGGTCGGTTTTGGAATGGCTTATTGAGGCATGAACTCCCACATTTGCAGCCTGAGGAGCAGCTAGATAGTAGCATCCTGCGAGACAACACCAATGGAATCATTCAAAAGAGTCCAAAGCAAACAGACCAAGAAAAGCCATAAATCAAACTTAGTAATAAATTTCTAACCAATCAAAGTACCACATGCCTAGATAAAAATGGTTGCAACTAATCCTAGATTAATCATGCATAATTTAAGCAATAGTGATCAATTAAGAGAAATCTTACCCACAATGGCAATCTCTACCACCACACACTGCAGTAGAACCAGGTGATGGGGTGCAGGAACAAAAAATACCATCATCTTCAAGGCGCCTTTTAATCTTCTTTGTAAGATATATGTCTTAAATTTGTGAATACAAACAAAGCCAAAACCATAATGGGTAAACAAAGAAAAACAGATGGATAGACAAGGATGGAGACTCAAACGCTTCAAAATATAAGAAAAATACACTGAGGCAGATAAAGAAGATGAAAGCACAAGACAAAGATTAAAGACTGACTTAATTTCTGTGAAGTTTCGACAAATAGTTATATGATTCCAGCAATGAAATTCAAACATGAATTGTGGACAAGGAAAAGAGTTAAAACTAATTTGAAGTGGATACTGCGCTTTATATAGGTGTAAGGTGTAGTCTTCCATTTATCAAACCAATCAGGTAGTTCGAAGTCAACTGGATTTCCAATTTGCTTCGACAACTTGTTGAATGCTTGAGCAATCCGACTGCAATCCAAACTCTGATAAAGAAGAAAAACTGACAATTACTAGAATTACCAAGGCCATATGGTGATTGTAAATGATTTCTTTACTTGTTTTCATTCATTAACAGAATAATTCCATCCCAAACAATGAACCAGTTTTTAGAGTATATGTTAACCCATAACTGAACAGAATGGAGAACCCACAATATGTACTATTGTAACCAATTAGATATGACCCACAGAAAAGCAAGTAAAGTTAGAGAAACCTTCTTTGTGGCAGGCATGGTCTCGAATAACTTAACCACGTCGCTTATTAAACTCTAATTGCCTGCAAAAAAAATAAGGGAAGTCAGTATCTAAATGCAAGATCTGGTCAAGCCAAATGCTACAACACTTAGATCAAGAACTTACAACTCCGAAATGAGTTTCATCGAATTCATCCCAAGATAGTTTCCCTGCATAGAAAATAAACATGCGAGCTTCTGGAATAATATATTAAAAAAAAAATACAGGCTAGGAATAAAATAATATAAAAAAATTATAACGAACCAAGAATTTGAGGAAGAAGACGAAGTTACCTGGTAATGAGTTGAACGAGATTTTCATGGTGTTTCGTGCGCTGAGGAACGCGAACGGAGCAGTAAGGAGCGAGTATGTGTTGACTGTTGAGCAAAAAGGAAACGATAGGGCAATTAAGGTCCGGAAGTTTCAGTAACCGGAAACTCAAGATTTGACCGGAAAAGATACGAGGAAGATGCAGAACCTCACCGGAGAAGATGAAGGAAGTAAAATTCAGGATTTAGGGAGGAGGAAGGAAGGAGTTGATGGAGAAGAAAAGCAGATCTCAGAATTTGTGATTTGGGAGGGAAATTTCGGTGAGGTAAAGTGAGCATATAATGTATGTAGCTGTGACAGACCTACATAGCCCGTCTCCTCCCTTTTTTTTTTTTTATTAGCCGTGGATCTCAAATTCAATCACGTGCTTTAAATGGTGTCCAACCTTGGCCGCGTGGGTGGATTGGTCCAGTAGAAAAGGCCCATTTATAACCAGGAACTGAAGCCCGAACATCTGGTTTTATTTTCAAAAAGGAAATCTACGTAGAATCTTACTTTTGCCTAGTTGGATAATGCTGATGTATAACCGCAGTTATAGGTTTTTTATTTTTTTTTAATATTTTTAATATATAATATATTATTTTTTTATTTTAATTAATATTTTATATATTTTTAAAATAATAAAAAATTTAAAAATTTAAAAAGTAAACCATTGAGGAGTGTTGTTAAGAGAAATTTTTGTAGTTGTTGAAGTAAGAACTATTCTAACTTTTTTTTTTTTGTACTTTGGTAAGGGTATTTTGGATTAGTTTTTGTGTATTTTAATATTATTTTTCTTTTAGCTAATTTTAAAGATGCACTCTTATATTAACTTGATATATTTAAAAAAATTAATTTTATTTTATGTTGATTTAAGAATTGAACCGTGGAACTAGATATAAAAAGACAATATTAGCTTACAAATAAATTTCACTGTAAAATAAAATTCATTAGATAAGAAAAAGTTTTTAATATTAGAGGTCTCTTCCATTTAATAATTAGATAACTAAATAGCAATAATTTTTTTATACAATCTTTTTATATAATTTTCACATATCATTTAATAAATGAATGTACTTAATATCACATATTTCAAATAAATAAAAAAGTTATTCATTTAACTGATATAAAAAGTTATATTAACAAATAGTAAAAAAAATTATCCATAAATCATTTTTCTTAATAATTTAAATTACAAAATTCAAAATGTATAATACTTTTTTTTGCTAGTTTTTTAAGAAAGAAAAAGAATCTATAATTACCAATTTTGACTTTATTTGTCAATTGTTGGTATTACTTTTATTAATTTTAATTAATATTTTATATATTAAAATAGTAAACGAATATAATTACATCACAATATTAATAAGGGAAGCCTTAATTTATCAATAGAAAATTTAGTATCAAAAAATTATTATACAGCTTAAAATTATAAAAAATTTCATAACTTACCTTACACTATTAATAGTTGTTATTTATTTAATATTTTTTATTTTACAATTAAGTACAATACAGAGAGAGATTTTCTTTAACTATGCTTCACCTATAATTTTTTACACTAACACAACTTATAAAAAATTTATAAGTATAACACAAACTGCCAAACAAAATCTCTGTATTTGTTCCAAGGGAACGAAGAGGAAGGGAAAGAAAATCATTTTGTTTCCCTTCTCTCACCTTGTTAAGCTGAAATATGAATGAAAAACTAAAAAGTAAATTAAGAAAAAAATCCTTTTCCTTACTCCTCTTCTCTTTTTATTTTTCTCTTATGTAAATAAGTAAATTTCCACCGGTCCCTTTTCTTTCAATTTATCTCCCATCAAACCAAACATATATTATATAAAAGCAAAATTCCCTAAAATTATACGAGTATTATAATGATGATTAATTCGAGTCAGAATATAACCAGAATTTCCCATACTTATAAATGTTTGATTAATCGTTTTATGTCTCGCACACACAAACGCACAGGAATTCTCTTCCGTATCAATCACTCATACATTCAGGTAATCCATCTCTTTCTATTGTCTCTCCATCTTTAGCTTTTTATGCAACCTTGAAATACAAGTTTCCGATTCCTCTCCGTTGGGTATTGGATCTTTATACGTCCAATTATCCTGCCGGGAATACCTTCTCTGTCTTGATAATCTATGAATTCTTGATGTTTTGATTCCATTTTCTGGTTTTGAGGTTTTGGGTAGCTGGGAAATTGCTGTAAATTCGCAGATCACACCCTTCCCCCATTCAGTCAATCACTTTTTTGTTTGATTTCTAAGGTTTATTTGATGTTTAGAGCTTTCTTTGTATTTATGGTGGACTTGATGGGACCAGCGGTGTTCATCAGCTCAATTAGGTTTTAAGTGGGTGAATTGGGAATTTTCAGCTGTTCTTGTGAAACCCATTGTAAAAGCAAAGGCCTTTATATGGTATTGTTAAAGAGTGGTGATCTGGTTGATAATCCTATAGTCCACTTAGCAGCTTTATTTGTTGGTGGCGAAATGTTATCCTAAAACTAGCTTAACATGTCTCCCAAATCCTTTTGGGTGTTTGTTCTTATTGTCTTACGTAAAATATATGCCCTGAAATTTATGATGAATGTGCTTTTTGGGTTATTTCTTTATTTGCAGTCATTTAATTATTAATACCATGCCTCAGGTTTTTGAGCTCTAAACTGGGGATACGTTGTTAAAACTTGGGTTGGTCTACGTGCCAATTCTGTCTCTTTAGCTGCTGCATGACTAGGTAATGAAGGGGTTTTGTGAGAAGGATGGTGATTTGAAATGCTCTTCTAAAACTATTGTTGATACCACAAGTAGATCAACGGAATCTTCCAGTTCAGAACCAGAAGCAAGAGACAGTAAGTTCTGCAAGAGTTCCTTGTGGTCAGGTCTCTTTGCATCTGCTTTCTCAGTGTTTGAAACATATAGTGAGTCATCAGCTGGTGAAAAGAAGTTGGTTCATTCTAAAACTAATGGGTGGACTGCAGCTGTAAAGAGAGTTGTAGCTGTTGGTTCAATGAGGAAACTTCATGAATGTGTTTGGGGGCCAGGCAAAACTGGCATTTCTAGCTCAACTAGTGACATATGGCTTTTAGGTGTGTGCTATAAAATTTTGTCAGATGAGTCCTATGGAGACGCAGATGCTGGCACAGGGTTACATGCATTTAAACAAGATTTTTCATCAAGATTATTGATGACATATCGTAAAGGTTTGTATCATCAGGTTTTCTCTTTGCTGCCCGTGTTGAAATCATACTATTTCTAAATTTTTTGTTTGCAGGTTTTGATGCTATTGGAGATACAAAATTTACCAGTGATGTTGGCTGGGGTTGCATGCTCCGTAGCAGCCAGATGCTTGTTGCTCAGGTATATTGAGCATCCCACCATGAGAAGCATAATATTTAAGGGTCTATGCATTGGTAAAACTGCTAGCTATTTTACCGTGATTTCATTTTAGTTAGTTAATACAGAAGAGTGCTAATCTATGCAGGCCTTGCTTTTTCATCAATTAGGGAGATCTTGGCAAAAACCTTTACAGAAGGTATGGTGAGTTGTATTTAATGTGGTTTCTTTTGTCCTTTAACAGAAGGAATAAAGCTGATAGAACCAACTGTAATTGTTTTTTTCTCTTTTCTCGGAAACTTTAATTATGCAGCCATATGACCAACAATATATTAAGATCTTGCACCAGTTTGGTGATTCTAAGTCAATGGCCTTTTCCATTCACAATCTTCTTCAAGCAGGAGAGGCATATGGCCTTGCTGCTGGTTCATGGGTTGGCCCATATGCTATGTGTCGATCATGGGAGGCTCTTTCTCGCTGTAGGAGGGAAGGGGCAGACCTTGATCAGCAGTCACTTCCAATGGCTGTTTATGTTGTTTCTGGTGACGAAGATGGGGAACGAGGTGGAGCTCCAGTTCTTTGCATTGAAGATGCTTCTAAACTTTGTTTTGAGTTTTCAAGAGGTCAATTTGATTGGACGCCTATACTTCTTTTGGTTCCTCTTGTTCTCGGACTTGATAAAGTAAATCCCAGGTTAGTTATGTTTTGAAATGGGTATATGTCTGATACAATGTAAGGTCTTATCCATTTCTTCAAATTTCTAAATTAAGGAGTTGGTTGGAATAGCCTAGTTCTGTGTACCATAGAAAAATGTAGCTCTGGCCTGTCTAATATTGCTTGCCTCAACTAGACTTTTGGAGTTATATCAAGTGTCATTCTCTAGCATGCAGCAGGAAAGGTACCTGGTAGGCTTTCTGGGGCTTCAAGGAAATGAGTCTCCTGGGGAAGTCTCTGTTAGAGTTAGATACTATCAAGTAGTAGCTAAAAGGATCTTTCAGATTCACTAATACATTTTGTTCAGAATTGCAGTTATTTGGGTGAATTATTTCTGATGCTGATGAAATTCTGTCTCTCCTCACAGGTATATCCCATCACTGCAAGCAACATTCACCTTTCCTCAGAGCCTTGGCATTTTGGGTGGCAAACCTGGTGCCTCAACTTACATTGTTGGTGTGCAAGATGAGAATGCGTTCTATCTTGATCCTCATGATGTTCAATCGGTAAAGCATAAATTTTATTGATTGACTTAGTAGTATTTTCTCATAACTTTAACCTGACTGATATCCTCTTAATGTATGATCATTTAGGCAGAGGTCAAAATAATTTCCAGCTTAAAAAGGGATCTCCAATTTATATTGAGCTTATCTTTGTCTGGTAGTTAAACATAAAACAATAAATGAGAGGAGCAATCACAATTTCCTTTTTACTTAAGGTGATGAAAGACTAATTTTTATCGATTCATGAATGCTTTTTAGCTGTTTAGCTCTATTTAGGGCTTCTTTATATTGATCTATTGTTGTCATTCATTTTGCCACCCTCTGTCTTAATTCTTGCCTTGGTGCACCTCAATGGTATCTCTCCCAACCTGTGTTTCCACCCATAATAAAGCTAAACCCAAAAGGGGGAAAGATGGAAAGAAGAAAAGGAAAATTTTATAACTCTATGTGATTTAGATTTCCTTTCTTCGCAACGCTTTGTTTTTAAAGGTTGTGTTCTTTTTCTTGATTCTACTTTTTACATAGCTCTCTATTTGTATGAATGTATATGGTTTTGAATCATTTGATGTACCTAGAAGAGTTGACGCATTTAGTTTTGATGGATATTACTTGTCAATCTATGGCGTAGCACTTATGCCTATTGTTGTTGGTTGATTGTTGGTTGTCAGGTGGTGAATCTCAGCAGGGATAATCTAGAGGCTGATACGTCATCTTACCATTGCGAGTGAGCTCCCTGTTGAAACTGATTTCTTGGTTTTTTTGGGTGTCTTAGCCAGTTCCTGATGTTTCTTTTGGTCTTTGCATTACTGGTCCAGCACTATAAGGTACATTCCTCTGGGTTCAATCGACCCATCACTGGCAATTGGATTTTACTGCCGAGACAAAGGTTTGCCAGTTTACCCAACACAAAAATTAGATTTTTTCTTTTCTTTCTTTTTCTTTTTCTTTTTTTTTTCGTCATGACCATTTACCAGAGGCCTAATTATTTTCCATATTATTCAACCTTCAATTGGCAGATGATTTTGACAATTTTTGTCTACGGGCGTCCAAGCTAGCCAGTGAATCAAACGGTGCTCCCTTGTTCACTGTTAGTCAAACCCATAAATCGTCAAAGCAAGTTAGCCATAGTGATGGTTTGGCAGACACTGGTGGGGTTCAGGAGGACGATTCCTTTGACGTGATGCCGGATGGGGATGACTGGCAACTACTTTAACTCCTTTGACCGGGAACACCTTCTGTTACATTGTCTTGTACACTTGAAAAACTTCACGAAGCCCTGATCAGGCCAAACCTAGTAGGAAGTATCACACACTTTCACGATTCTTTTTCCTTTGAAATTGTTGCAATCTGTTCATATAATTCTCTTGATGCTGATGTTGTATCATTAACGCCATTATTCTTCCATTTCACACTTCTCAATGTTGGTGTTTTCATTGCCACTAGTTCTTTTACCATGTTATTATGTTGTTTGCTTTAACTCTACTGGTCAACAGATGAGTAGCAGTACAAAAACCATCTCGTGAAGTTCTGGATTCATATGGCTGGAGATACAAAAATGCAACTTTTAATTAGTTTAGACAAGGAATGAAGAAGCTGAGAATGGAAAACCAGAAAACTCCATGGGAGTACGGATATGATTCCAGTTGGTATTGCCATTCTCATCCCTCTCCATTATGAATCCTATTTTGCCTTGGCATCCACCACTGCCGCCGCCGCCGCCGCTGACACTGCCGCTTGTTATAAATACCAGGTGACTGTCATCTCCAGCTCCATTTGCAAGATTGGCCACAAACGGAGATGTCCCAGTTAGACTTTTTGGAAGCTTAATTGTGCTCACTGCCTTCCATGTTTGACCCCTGACTCCTGTATTCTGTTGTTGCTCTTCTTGTTCACTCCCGAAAAACCACCACCACTGGGGCTGCTTTCCGGAGGCAACTGCGGTGGTGCAGCCTCTGGGACTGGTTCTAGAAAATGGCCAGACCCCATCAACTCTGGACCAAGACCCAGTTTCTGGATCGAAACACTCGGCATCAGAGCGGAACTCCCCTTGTCTTTCAGTGCCATACCCACTTACTACCCAGAATCTGGAATCCCCTTCCCAGGACAGCCCCTGACACTCGTCTCTTTCTTCCGCCATATCGGGCAACATCTTCCACCGATTTTCCCCCACGTCGTACACCTCAGCGAACCGTAGCGCGTTCTTCTGATTATCGTGCCCTCCCGCCACGTACACCTTGGAACCGACGACAGCACAAGCAAAGAAGGAGCGCGCAACCGACATAGGCGCCGCACGTCTCCAGCTGCCACCAACCGAACCCAAATCCAGGATGTAAACATCAGGGACAGGCTCGAGAGTGGACGGGTCCCATCCCCCTAAAAGCATCAATTTCCCACGAGACTCAAGCGCCAAACACTGGCAGAACATCGGGATTCCCCCCATTTTGGGTCTCGTCCGATGCCAGGTGTCCCTGGTGGCGTTGTAGATGCTCAGGCCGTACTGGCCCTGCCGCTGATTTTGCCGACCATCCTCCTTCGCTTTCTTGTCACCGTTGCTGACACAAACATCATCACCCTGACGCAGCCCCAGAGTCGAATCCGGTGCTGGGGTACTCGAGAGCGGCTGGATTAAGCAGACGAGACGCTCCGCCGCACCTGATTTAATTCTTTCTCGATGAAACAGGGGACTGCAAATCAAGTTTCGCCAACCATGGCACACAGATTTGATGTTGGAATGGAATTGGTAAGGCACTCTCACCAGACACTCGATGGCTATTTCATCAGGCAACCCTGCAATCAAGGTCCGCCCTTCACCTCCTCCTGCTCCAGAATCTCTCTCTTTCCTTTCCTCAGTCACCTCCATCTTTATCACAAGAAGAAGAAGA
>BPVZ01000024.1:2699753-2717998 GCA_020521535.1 Rubroshorea leprosula | reverse complement strand
TTATTGGACTGGGTATATGTAAACAAGCTTATTCCAATCGGAGATGTTGCTGTGCCCGTCAATGGTTTGAATTGATCTCCATTCCACATGCCCGCCTATTCACGTTAAAGTGAATAGAAATTTTAATTAGCTAACTGTCCATTGACTTTGTCAATTGGAGCCATTATTTGCGGTAATGGGTCCTTTAGATAAATTCGTTTTGTAAAGGACGTTCACCCACATTTTCCGCAAATTAATGTTTTCTAGAATCGAAATTTCTAGTTGCTTTACAAAAGTTTCGACGTGCTACAACCGGCGCTCTGAAATTAAGATTGTATCTTACATAACTGTATTCAAGACTGAAATGGCTTGACTAATCCTACAAGTTCTAAGTCGGCGTTTGAGTCGAGTCACTCGTAAACTATTCAAAGTAAATTCAGGGTTGGAATTGAGTTGAATTATATAAAGGGTGGTGTTGTACGGATAATTTTTTTTTTTATATTTTTATATGATTTTCATATATTATTAAATGAATTTAGTATCATGGGTTTCATATAAATTAAAAAAATTAATTATTTTAATGACACATCAAATTATAAGATAAAAAAGTTGTGCAAAAATTATTCCCTTTGTGTAAATACGTGGAGCTTAAGCTGAAACAGAATCAAAACAATTAGCATGTCAACTCTTTTTACCTAAACAAACTTGGTTTCAAGCTTGACTTATTCGTGTTATTTTTTATTAGATAAAGGATGGTTATGGGTTGTTGGGGAAAAAAAAAGGGATAATTATGGTTTATACGTAAGAGTTTGCGTTTTAAGGCAAAGGAGTGAAGCTTGCTCAAGAGTCAAATTAGACCCAGTCCTTGTGTTAACACAAGCTTTATATTGGAAGACAATTTATTCTTCTTCTCTTTTCAGGAGAAGGTTCCATTGTTATCTGTGACTGCACTACACCATCTCCATATATTCATTTTTGTGCTAGCAGTTGTCCATGTGACTTTCAGTGCTCTCACCATTCTATTTGGGAGTGCAAAGATCCGTCAATGGAAGCATTGGGAAAAATCTGACTCTGACAACGAATACAATCCAGAGCAAGGTGATGTTAAGGTTCCCTTTTAACACCTGAAATTTATATGCTTCAAAGTTTCATCTTTTAAGGCATTTTTCCTTCATGGATTGAAGTTTTACCCAATAACGCAGTTCTAAACGCACCAAAGGTTACACATGTTCAAGAACACTCCTTTATCAAGGATCACTATTTGGGTATTGGAAAGCGTTCTGCTTTGCTGGGTTGGATTGTAAGTTAATCATTATTATCTATATAATTACTTACTTGAAAATTTAACATCCCTTTCTCTTTCTTATTGACGGTACATCTCAATTTGAAAGCTTTGATCTTGTTTTTCAGCATTCATTTTTCAAGCAATTTTATGGATCCGTGACCAAATCAGATTACGCCACTTTGAGACAGGGATTCATTATGGTGAGTTCATTCAAGTTTTTGTCTCAATAATTATGAGGCACTGCATCCTACATTGTAACTTAAGTTTGTTTTGGTTCCAAACTTTGTTTGCATAGACTCATTGCCGTAGAAATCCCACCTTCAATTTTCACAAGTACATGATGCGTGTTCTCGAGGCTGATTTCAAGAAAGTTGTTGGAATAAGGTAATTATTTATGAAAATGTCAATAATGTCTTGTTCTCCTATATGGGTGCATTCTTTTTCTCATCGATGTCTCTAATTCTTACTTCATCCACTGCAGTTGGTATCTTTGGGTCTTTGTGGTCATCTTCTTGCTGCTGAATGTCCATGGTAAAAGCTACTTTCTGTATTCCTTCCAAAGATCTCTGTGTTGCGCGAGAAATTTCTCATACCTAAAACAAGAGTTCCAATTTGTTTGTGCAGGATTTCATGCATATTTCTGGATAGCATTCATTCCCTTTTGTGTAAGAAATTCAAACATCTTAGCCTTCCATACTTTTATGCTTAAAATTTCATTTCTCTTTTGGGAATGATGTTTTCCTTTTCTCTTCTTTTTGAAACAGCTTTTGCTTGCTGTTGGCACCAAGCTGGAGCATGTAATAACCCGGTTAGCCCATGAGGTTGCTGAAAAACATGTAGCCATTGAAGGGGATTTGGTAGTTCAACCTAAGGACGATCACTTCTGGTTCGGCAGGCCCAAGCTTGTTCTTCTTCTCATACATATCATCCTTTTCCAGAACTCTTTTGAATTGGCATTTTTCTTCTGGATTTGGGTAAAAAGCTATATCATTTTCTATATAATTTAGAGAACAAGAACTTCAGCTTGATTACACATCTGACACATGATGGTATTACAGGTTCAGTATGGTTTTGATTCCTGCATTATGGGAAAAATCGCATTCATTATCCCAAGACTCGTTATAGGGTAAACTCCATACCTTACTGATTTTCTGCTACATTAATTCGTGTTGATGATGTAAATCATGCTCTGATTGCTTCATTTTGATGATGATTTTCAGAGTGTTTGTTCAGTTCGTCTGCAGTTACAGCACCCTACCACTCTATGCAATTGTCACACAGGTTAGCTCATGGCAGTATCTAATTCTTCCCCCCCCCCCCGAGAAAATGATCGAAGTTAAAACTTCTTTTCAATGTCTTGTGTGTTGAAATGTAGATGGGAAGTTCATACAAAAAGGAAATATTTGAGGAACATATTCAAGACAAAACCCTAAGATGGGCTAAACAAGCGAAAAATAAGCTTAAGGTTAAGGGAAGGCCTGCCTCCAATGGCTCCAGCCAAGTGGGTCATAAAGGGGATTCTGTTTCTCCTTCCATAGTTCAGTTAGCACGAGTAGGTGACTTGGAAGCTGCGGCAGACGAGGGGAAGGAGGAGATCAGGGCTGAATCCGTCTCAAACGGACACAAATGAGCAGCCGCTGTCACTCTCTCAAACCTGGTGCACTGCAATTTTCTTCATTGAAAGCATAAATTTAGATGATGTTGTACCACATAGTGGGAACTAAGCAAGATTAAATTCTGTTGCTTCCATAGAAAATTTCACCAAATTTTGAAGTGTTCCTACTCCTTTTTCAGAGTCTCATATATAGCTGTGAAATGTATCATTTGATTCTATGCCAAAAAAAAAAAAAGGGCCAAAGCTCCAACACACAGATTATCGGTTTTAATCCACCGGCATCACCACAATGGACTAAGAACAACAATCCAAAACAAAAATTCTTGACTATGCTTATAGTTTTTCCTTTTTGTTTTCTACACAGTACGCTGACTTCGTCACTCTGCAACTCTGTTTTATAATCATCACTCTTGTGTTTCTGCACTGGAGAGACCATTTAATCCATAGCCTCAATGCTTCACGACAGGTTCTGGTAATGCATACAAAGTTCACCAGCTATTCAACTGTTTCTGGATTTTAGAGTTGTGTGAGGATCTACCACCTTTGTCTTTGTAAGAATTTCTGGATGCATAATTCTTCCGTCCCCTATGTGCGGCTGCTATTGCACGACGTCTCTGCTTGGTCAAACTCTTGACAAGTTGAGCATCATTTTCACCTTCACATTCTTCCTCCTGAGACGTAAAAATTAAAAAATAATATGAATTTAACTTTACACTAAAGCCAGCATCCAAGTGTTATTCCCTCATTTCAACCAAGATGGTAAATGCATAAAGTGAAGATAACATCGTACCCCATCACTTGCACTTTCACTTTCCGTGCTTTGGCTTGCTTCAAAGGTCTGTTGGTTCACCTCAATCCTGTCTTCCTTGTTATGACTTGATGTTGGCTCTTCCTAAATCATATAAAAAATGTAAATAAAATCTAAGAGAAATTCCTACCACAAATTTAAGCTATAAACAGGAGAGCAAGGTCGTAAAAGAAAATATAAGAGAGAAATTAATTGCTTTTGCAATAGGCATGAACTATTCCTAACATCAAATATGGGCCATTTTCAATTTTAACAGGGATCTTCACACTTCAAAAAATTCCCTTTTAAATCAATTAGCATAATCTCAAACTGAATTTAAGCTTAATTATGTTAATCCAGTTGAATTGCCTATTAAAAAAAAAAAACATCAATCCACCTAAAAATCCTAATCAGAACCTTGACTTTCCGACATAAGTAATATCATCTTAATGATTGATCGATTATTGCTTAATTAGGAAAAAACTGGCATCACTCATCTCTATAGATCAATAAGAATATACCTCTTTTAACTGCAAAGAACCCAAATCCTTTATGGTTGTTTTATTTAATTCTGATTCATGTCCATTATCTTCAGTTCCTTCACCCTCATCACCAGCATCCTCCTCAATGTCACCTTCAATAAACTGCATAAACTAGCATTAGTTGCAATTCTCCAGTGTAATATAGGTATTATCAATGGGATATCTTGAATGGTTAAACAATGAAAAAGACAAGCCACTGTAGATGCTGCAAAAAGACGACAGCAAAGAGGCAGAAAACAAACTAGAAATACATCTACACATATATCATCTACACCCATGAGTATAAAGTTGATGAAAGTACATAGAGAAATACATCTCATCCTGTCCATAACACCTATCACTTTGTGAAGGTTGTGGATAAAGGACAACATATATGATGATGGAAGATGCATGTGTGCATGCCTTTTCCTCTGATAGTAAATACTAAGCACAACAACACACTTGAAAGGAGGCAACTCAACCAGGGATGAATCACATACCCTCTCTATCTCATCCTGCTCCTTTCTTGTAAATCCACTGGCAGCAAGTTCCTTGTCAAGAAAACCAGCAGTTTTGTTTATTGAAGAAAAGGAAGGCCTACTACTTTCATCTGTGTCTACCTCAGAAGCATCAACATTATCATCTTGTTCTTCAAAGGTCAACTTGAACCTAGAACAAAGAGGGAAAAGATGAACCATAGGCATTTAATGAAGTAGAATGGAGCAGCCAGAGAACGAAAATCATCATAGCAGTAAAAGAATTCTCATAATCAGCAATAAACCACTAAGACCCATGAGTACAAGAAAACATTAGAGCAGAGAAATCAATCATTGCAGAAATTATAAAGCAATTGGCTCGCAAGGAAGAATTAAATACTCCAAATTTCTTCAGCATGGAAACTACAAGACCTACTAAGAATGTATAGTGTCTTATATTCAAACATACCAAATAAAATCTTAAATTCATAAAGAGAGTCAATAACCTCTTGCCAAAAAATTTATAGATGCATTCAACATCACGATCAAAGTACCTGAAAAGGGGGAAGTTACAAAGAAATAAGAATAGGATGTCAGATTCAAACAAAACATGCACATGGAATTCTTGCACTTAGAAAGAGCATGAATTTTTGACACAGCATCAGAAGAGGCATTTTTGCATACATTTGTGCATTACGGTGTGAAACAGATACCATTTGGGGAAAATCAATCATGGTGACCTTCTCATCATCATCAATCTACAAAGAAAAGAAATTTAAAAACCAATTAAAAAATGAAAAGCTGGCCAAGCCTCTTGATTTGAAGGACAAGGGCAACTATAATATATTGAACTCAATAAAGGCACAGGAACTAATAGAAAGTTCCAAGAAAACAGAAGCAAAAATAGCAAAATTGCAAGCTAATGAGAAAGAGTAAGTCAATAAAGAGATAACAAAATGCATACCATAATGTTAAACTCATTGAAGTCACAGTGAATGAGACCATGCTCTGCCAAACGAATGATAAGGCCAAGGATTGTTTCAAAAACTACTTCTGGATTCTGCAACTCCTTTACCTGCACACTGATTGGAAAGGAGTAATTCATAATCTGGACTATCCTTTGTACAAAGTAAAGGGGATAGGGTATGGGAGATATTGACCAGTTTTGATTGTTACGTTGCAATTCAATGAGAAGTGAAGAAGAGTATTTCAGACTACAACAGCCATCAATTTTCAGTTTTCAATTATAACTCAAATTGTTTCATTAAGAGGATACAAAGGATATAGGGGAAACACTTACAGTGGATAACCTTGGACAAGTGACATAACCACACAATGCCTATTACAGTCCACAGAATTTGGCACTGGAAATCCATGTTCTTCTAAAGCCTGATCAATAGGAGTCCATGGTTAAGGCCAACACCATTTTATAGAAGGAAAAAAAGAGCAAAAGATATGAGGGAAACAGATAGTACCTTCATAAAAGCATATTCTTTGAGAGCAGCAAGACGGGACAAATAGAGCCAGTTATAGTTATTACGATGCCTTAAGTAGTCACGCTTAGATTTTACGGCCCTAAAGGAAGTTCTACCAAGTCTATGCAACTTCATTGCCATGATAGTACCATCCTCACGAGAAACCTCAAAGATGTCTTGAAACAAACACAAATGATATAAAATTGAGTGCAAGGTAAAAAGAAATGAAAACATAGTCCTAAGCAGTCCATAACTAAAAATAAAAGTTACCAGATTCTTTGCCAACCCCAATCTGACGACCAACAGCAGTGAAGACTCCACGATTCACCATAGTCTTAATGGCAAGGAAATCATAACCAAGGTAGGTGAGACGAAACCCATCATCTAAATATAAGCGTGAAAACTAGTTACTTAACAACATAGAAAAGGCAGATACTTCAGGTCAGAAAATAGAAAAAGAGAGCAGAACATACATTTCGAAGCATCATGATGCAGCAGCTTATGCTTGAGTAAGTTCTTCAAAACCTTGTATGTACCTCCATGCCTATACACATAAAAAAGAAAACATCCACAAATTTAAATGGGACCATGATAACACAGTTTCTATGTGAGTGGAGACTAGGCAGGTAGAGATAGAATTATACGAAAAGTGAAAAACAGAAGGAAAAAGAACATACTTGAGAGAAGCAATGCGGTCAATGAGCACTGACGGTACAATTTCATGCTGCAGAAGAATGAAAGGAATCAACAACAAATTTCTATCATCTCCAACATGAAGTAAAACTAAAAGGGTAAAACAAGAATAGAACTTTATAGAAAAACATACATTCCTCATGCCCATCTCAACAGCGGTGAGAACCCTAAAGTCCTCTCTGGATAGATATCTCAGAACATCAACGTCCAGCTTCATTTTTCACTGCTTTGCATGCATCCCAACAAAATAATAAACAAATTAGGCAGTCGTAAGCTTGAATCAGGTTCCTGGAAAGATTGTTTTCTATACAAATAACGAACTCAGAGCAAATTAAGATCGTTATGTGCAAACTAAAGCTGTAAGGAACTCTGGCTCTGCCGGCTCCGGCAAACAAACGACAATGAACATGGTTATTGCCTACCGATTAGATAAGATTAGCACAGATGATGAGAGTCAACCGGCGGCCTCTTCAGGAATTAGTAATAGCAGGAACGTTGAGCCTTCCGACGGACAAGAAACTTATATATGATGCAGGGTTTAGCCGTCCGGTGAGCAGCCGCCGACCTTTGTAAATTAGGTTGGGTTTAGGATTCTGTTAACAGCCCACTGGGGTCCCTAAGCCCAAGCTCCCCATATTCTTCAGCCCAAGACAATGTTATTTTTCGATTATTTTTAGAGTTTATATTTTATAATTTAAGGTAGTTTAAAATTTTCAGCCCAAACTTTATTACAATTTTCCTTTTTTTTTTTTAATTACTTTCCCAGGTAGAAACTGAAATACATTTCCTTTTTCCGTGACTAAATTGGAAGATAAAGCTTAGTCTTGAATTTATTCAAATTCATCATAGTAAATTCCCCTTAACTATATAAGAAAATTGTTTTCGTACTGGACAGAAAAATAATCCATAACTCTCCCATAAAAAAAGAAAGACTAAAATTGCCTAAATAAAAATAAGACTATTTAAATTTTTTCTTGAACTCCTGTAATAAAACAATGTAATTTGACATGATTCATTCTAATTTTTTTAGAGATATCCAATTGATAATCGGTGAGCTCTAACTATATTTCCTGAAAGAATTCTTATGTATGAACATTTTTTCGGCCTGAAAAATTTTATGAAACCCAAAAAAAAAAAAAAAAAACCCATTCTTGCCTGCCACATTCGTTGTGAGTATGTCTACAAGATTTTGTTTTCTTTTTTCTTTTGATGGTAGAGAATTTCAAGAAAAAAAAATATGCGTATAAAACCCAAGTTTTAAGTGTTATGGGTTAGGGTGACCAATAATCCAGACTGTCTAGAAGAATTTTCTAATTGAAATGCATTTACTCATGTCGACACATTTTCGGCCTGACATCATTCATGCATTCATGTTAGAATTGCGTTAATCAAGCTTAGTTGCTTACCACTGACCAGGCGTGAAGAAAGAAACTATGGGTCACCGAAACATAAATATAATGTTATTACACATAGCAATGGTACCATCTATAACAGAAATCGAAACACAAAGAAAGTCTGACGCCATCTTTGGCAACATTCAACATTCTAAGCAACGCAGAATAAGGCACAAACATCAGTACATGCTATAAATTTTCAGTATTCCTCATTCTTCAGCAGCACTGGCAGCACTCAAATCCACGCTGAGGTCCAGAACCTGTTCATAAACAAGAGCAGTGTTAAACTGGCAGCATAGAGAATTGATCACTAGTGTTTCTTTCCTTTTTTACTGTTCTCCTTTTGTGAAGATATTTACAGAAATCATTCAGTATGCATCTAGGTTTGTGCGTGTGTCCATGCCTCTGTGAGCACATCCATACAAGACCTTACCTTCCCAGTTATCATGGTATACATATTGAGCACATCCATAACAGTTGACTCAAAGTGGGTTGTGGCATCATAACTCTGTTCAACATAACAACTCATTAGGGTGCATCCTGTAGTCATTCTAAGCACTAAGTTAAAAAAACAGTGAGCATCAGCATTACTCACGGTTGATATGAAGCAATTGTCCAAAGTAGGTTCATTGACCGGTTCAAATCTGTCATAGATATCAAAGAATATCTCATCAACAGGGCCTAGAAGATCGATTCCAGGCTTCAGTTCGGTTTCTGGCTGATCTGTCTCTGCCTCCGTTGATACAAATGCAATGAATTTGCCCTTAGGAGCGACATTGTGAGAATATGAGCAACAGAAAAGATACCTGTTCATTCATACAAGAAAACATAAGACTTAAGATTCTGAGGCCAGAGTACAAATAGAAAGAAACAAAGAACCAGAAAAAAATACATGTAATCAAAAAATATTTTTCTTCAATGGTGTCCTGCCTCCTGACTTGCCACTTTAGTGGACTCAGTTCACAAAAGGACATTAGTTCTCATTACTTTAAAGGGTTTAGTTTACAAGGTGGGAATAAAAGGGGTAAAAATTGAAATAGAAGCAATGGAGATAAAGGGTCCTTCTCATCTCATGATCAACAAAAAGATAATAACACAACAAAACCATAGTGGTATGGCCCCTCCCTCCAAGAATATTCTAAGTTCTGACAAAAACTTACATGTCTGATCTGTGACCCAACTGCTTCTGTGGCAGGATAATCTGCACTGAATGAGAGTCATTTGTGTTTGGGATTGGGTGGCTCATAATGGCAATTGCCCTAGCAACCCTACCAATCTTCCTAACCTGTTCAGAAGCAGCCACAACCAAGGGGTAAATCACAAAACACACTAAGACTTTGGTTCCAAGAATATAGTTCCACTTCTCAAATAATCCTATTTCTTTTCTTTTTAAAAAATGAGCCTGATATGAAAATGGCCTTACAGATATAACTAGTTGCCAAGATAAATCTTATCCCAGATATGCATAAAGAAAACTCAAGTTTTCATTATCAGCGTGATGCTAGAGTATGCTAGAGTAAACATGAGTATAACAAGCATTACCTTGCCAGGCAAGTAGGATGGATCACAGACAACTTTCTTGCACTTAGCAGTTTCACCTTCTGATGTGACACCAATAACTTTGCCTTCATCATCAAACTCTACCTGGCAGAGTGGCAGCGAAAAAATGGCCACTCAGGTACTCCATTTCCAACCGTGAAAATAGCACTAAAACTATGACAAGCAGAGTAACATAAACGACAGTGAGAAATATGAAGAACAGGATTTAAGTACCTTGCACTCAGGTTTATTCAACATATATGTCCCACCATAAACCGCACTAAGCCGTGCAAAAGCCTGAGGTATTTCATAAAAGAAACTGTAAAAGTTAACTTAGAACCATTCTTATGAAGCAAATTTATAATAGAGGGGCCAAACCTGGGGCAGCTCTCCTAATCCATAAAGAGGATAAATATATGGTGATCCACCTTGAAAACGTGCAAGAGACTCCGCATAAAGCTACGAGGACAGACAACCTTTCAGTTATCCAATATAATATTGAAACTCAAAACCAAAGTAAACCACAAAACCAAAGAACTATTCACCTTCATTCTCTTTACAGTGTCCAATGCAGGTTCATCCAGGTAACGATCATCTCTATGAAGGGCCAATGCATGACCAATGAAGTCTATGGTATTGTCATCAAGACCATATTTCCTATCAAAAGTCAATCATATGATCAGCAAAGTAGGATGAGGAGTCTAACAATCAAATCCATTCTCTATCATGCATTATCCAAGAATGCAGAACCAATGAGACATGTGCAATTTCATTTCAAACAGGAGAAAAGGTCAAGAAAAGTGCAATTAAAGCATTTTTTTCAGCTACTGAATAGGAAAAAATAAAAATAAAAATAAAATTAAAAAAAAGCAGAGAAAGAAATACAGCGTGCATGAAGAACAAAGAAACAAAGGACTTACGCAATCAGCTCCCTAGTTGTCACCCTTGTCAAGTCCATCCCCTCATGTGTTTTAGGATCACTTTCATCATAATCTTGAACGTAAATGAAGAACTTCCGTGCACGTCGTTTCTCAAATATACCCATTAATGGAGATTTCAGTGCCTCCATGTCAGTTGCTGGCACCTTATGAACCTATTACCATGGGTTTGAATACAAAAATCAATGAGCAAGGATAATATATATAGAAATGAGGCCTAGCTAACATCAAGCATGAAAAGAAAAGACAATACCTTCCCTTTATTAAAGACATAGCTACCATCTACAGCTTTGAAGTACAGGTACTTTGTAACATCTGTATGAATGAGAACACGCACAAGAGTTCCATTCGCCATCATAAACTAACAAAAACAAAATGTCAGTATAATGGAGGAAACTGAATGGAAACCAGAACTGTGACATAAAGTTAAGAAGGAACTGGCACCTTGGGAATCATGTCCACATTATAATCCCTACTAGCACCCAAATGAGGTGGAGGCTTATCACTTCCCCTGAACCTCTTCCAAAGCTGCAAACAAACAGTTTATAAGAAAACAATAAATAAAACAAATTAAACAATGGGAAAATAAAATTAATATAACAGAATCTCTAAAATAAAAGTTTATAGAGAAATGGAACCTGAATGAGATTAAGAGACGTAGATTCTCCTCCGTAGTAGTCGTTCCTATCCATGTGCAGGACCTGGTTCATATGAGACACAATATCAATAAAGACTTAAATCATGAATTTTGCATTTTCTTCCACAAAAGATGAAGCAAAACCCCTTCCAGCATGGAAGGTAATATTCCAAGCATATATAATCTATAAAAGCTAAGGACAGAAGAAAACACTGACAAGATCATTAAAACTCCTTTTGGAATTCAGTTTCCTGTCTGCTCTAATTTACTTGTCCCCACCCACATCTTTCCAATATAAGCATTTAGTACTTCCCATTAGCCAAACAGGATTCAGCTTCCAGGTTTCCATACAAATCTTCATACAATCCACATCTCATTCATTTAAAAAAAAAAAAAAAATCACCCCTCCCCCACCTTGCTTCCTCTGACAACAAGTGCAGGAGTTCAACTTCATTTTCCAAAGGGATCGGTGAGCATCTTGAAACCGTAGTAAAAACTCTTTAACAATTCTATCACTATCCTGAATTACTACAAGAACCTCACTCTAGCTGATAAGTAACCTCTACCCACAACAGATCTCTAAACCTCTCCTAAAAAATAAATATAAAGATATCCCAATCACTTCCCCAAAGTAGAGCACCCAGATCCATCAGATCAGAGACAAATCTGATACACCCTTTAGGATCAAAAAGAAAACCCATTAATATTTCAAGCCAAAACTGCAAGATTCGACCAGAAACACTAATCAGAGAGTTCCTCGAGTAAAAAGATGAGACCTTGAGGCCATCGACTGAGAGCAGACCGCTGAGGATGCATTCCTTGAGACCAGTTCCCAGCACTATGACATCGTACTCTTCATCCATGGCTGCTTGAAGTGATTATCGGACTTAGGAGACCCTGAATTGGGGTTGATCGGTCAATGGAGAGATTAAAGAAGGAGGACGTCTGTGACTATATCACCGCAGTTCACTCAGCCAGGAAGGAGAAGAGATGCTTTTCTTGCTACCCGGAAAATTCTTCTGACGGTTCCTACCCGCTTTATATGGGCCCAACTTCGGCCCGCTCCAATTGCATAATTGTTTTTGTTTTGTTTATACCGGGCTATAAGAGGCCCAAAAAATTTGGGCTCAAATTCTAGCCCAATACTATTGAAAATCCTACCATATATAGATCCCTCTGCGGGATATAGGGTTTCTGCAACCCCGCGCGCTCTGAGTCTTTTTCTTTTTGCCTCCATTTTCTTTCTTTGCCTTAGCTTGTAGTCCGTACCATGGCAGAGCGTGGTGGTGGTGATCGTGGCTCCTTTGGACGTGGATTCGGACGTGGTGGTCCTCGTGGTGGGCGGCGGCGCCGCGCACCCCGCCGTGACGAGGAGGAAAAATGGGTTCCCGTCACCAAGCTTGGCCGTCTAGTGAAGGAAGGGAAGATTAGAAGCCTGGAGCAGATCTATCTTCATTCGCTCGCAATCAAGGAGCACCAGATCATCGACCAGTTGGTTGGTCCTAGTTTGAAAGACGAGGTGATGAAGATAACGCCTGTCCAGAAACAGACCCGTGCTGGTCAGAGAACCAGATTCAAGGCCTTCGTGGTCGTCGGTGATGGAAATGGCCACGTCGGTCTTGGCGTGAAGTGCAGCAAAGAAGTTGCTACCGCTATCAGAGGCGCTATCATATTGGCGAAGCTATCAGTGATCCCTGTGAGAAGAGGGTATTGGGGAAACAAGATCGGGAAGCCCCATACTGTGCCGTGCAAGGTGACCGGGAAGTGCGGGTCGGTCACAGTCAGGATGGTGCCTGCTCCTAGAGGCACTGGTATCGTGGCTGCTCGAGTTCCCAAGAAGGTGCTTCAATTTGCTGGTATTGAGGATGTCTTCACTTCCTCCAGGGGATCCACCAAGACTCTTGGAAACTTCGTCAAGGTTTAATCACACACTCATCACTTATAATTCCATTGTTTGCAAGCATTTTTATATGATTTTGCTAATACCCTTTTGCCAAATGTACCTGGAAGTATGATTATGTCATCATGTACTCTAATCTAACATGTATAATTGGATTCCGTTGGTATTCACAAATAAATTATGTTTCTGTTTGTATAACATGTTGGATTGCATACAGTTTTAGAGTTTGAAATGTTTAAAGCTTTCATTTTTCCGGCATTGGGTTCCTTCTGTTGCTCATAATCTACCTCATAAACCTTAATTCCCCCTAAATTTATAAGTTTGCTTCTTGTTGGTATCTCCGTGTATGCTCCTAATTGATATCAAGATAGATGCTAACAATAGTTATCAAATGAACTTCTGACTTTTTAATAAGCATTGCTTGTGGTTCTGGTTACAATTTCATCATAAGTTGTAATTCTTTCTTCTACAGGCTACATTTGATTGTCTATTGAAGACTTATGGGTTCCTCACACCTGACTTTTGGAGGGAAACTCGTTTTACAAAATCTCCCTTCCAAGAGTTCTGGGATGTTTTGGGAAAACCCACTGGCAAGATACTTCTCACCGATGCCCAGGAGAGAGCTGAGGCTTGAACCCAACTTCAGGGTCAGGCTCCATGGAGAGCTGTTCACAAAAATTTTTCCCTGAGTTTTACAGTATAGGTTACTTGAGATGTTTTTGTTTTCCCCTTGAAAGACTAGCATGTTGCTTTCTTTTTGTCAAGATACTGTTTTGAACTGGATTGTTTCCTTGTTTTTTAACATATGGAAGTTTATTATTATTATTGTTGCTTAAGATTTTGATTATAAATTTGACATAAATGGTGATGTTGTGGTGATTTATTACTGGTTCAAAGCAGGGCTTTGGAAATGCTTTTCAATTTTTCCAAATCCATTTTTCTCTGTTGCTTGGAGGGGTTGATGGGGTAACTTTATTTATTGAGGGTGATGGTCTAAATTCGTTCTAAAATTTGGAGGGGATGAAAATATTAAATTTATGCGGCATTCTAGAAAGTACCCCCTTTTTTTCATAATAATAGATTTTTTTATTTGAAATTTGTTTTAAAATAACAGTAATTTTTTCATATTTTAAGGGTGTTAGAACATCTTTTTTTTTATTTAACATTATGAATTTTTTTATTCTAATTATTCATCCTAACATACATAAATTTGTTTTTAAAGAATAAAATAAGTAAAAATAAAAATTTTCTTTAAATTTTTAATTCTATAATTAAAAAAAGTAAAAAACATTTCTATTATTTTGGAATAGAGGAAGGAGACGAATGATAGAAATTTTGATAATATTATTAATGAATTACTTTTGAAAATGATATTTTAACTTTGTAGTTAAAAGTAAATTTAGAGTTAAGAAAGTGTTTCTAATTTTATACTGACTTTGGTCTTTTTCTTATTTACTTCAATTGCTTAATTTTTCGTAAAATAACTTGACCTTTGAAAATATTTGTTGTAAAGTCACATTAAATTTTAATTAATATAGAGTCGAGTTGCGTCAGATTTAATAAGGAAAAACTTTCTCAGTGTATGTTGTTTTTATTCAAAAGACTCGATTCTTAAGATTTTATTTAAGAAAAGTTAAATTACTTTCATTCATATCAATAAACTGCTGGTTTTTAGGTTTTTCATCTTCAACAACTGAAAATATTTATTGATCTAACTAAGAAGTAGTTATTGTTGTCTCCAAAATCTCTCTTTTTGATTGCATGACATATGAGATTGTGTAAGTGTGTCACTTATTTTATTTAAAGTGAGAAAGAGGGCTTCCTGACACCTCTTACTATTTTTAAGTATAGAACTCAATTACAAGTTGATGAAAGAAAATTTATTATATAAATTATGCGATGCGTCTTGAGTAGCTAATTGTTGTAGAAATGAAGTATATGCCTACATAAAAGTCTATAAATAATTACTTTAGAAGGCCATTAAAGACTTTCCATAATTAGGGTTAAAATGTTAATTTACTAGTCAAAATAAAAGAGAAAAATAGAGGAAAATAAAAGAAAGAGAGTGCATGCAGGGAGGCTAAATTGCAAGAAAGAAGTGTGATACCGTGGCAAAAGCACGTAAGCGCAAATAATGAAATAAAAGTTAGAAACATAAAACTAAACATAAAACTAAACTTAAAGGAAACTAGGAAAATGAATTTAGAGCAAAATGTAACAAATTAAATTACACAAAGATATTTAAAACAAAATAACAAAAATTAGAACTAAAGCTAGTGGCAATGGAAAATTAAAAACTAAACTAAAAAAGTTGTTTAATCTAAACTAAGATATTATTTGCAAAAATTGAAATACAGATAACACTAGTAAGTTATATGAGAGGTTGATCTTGCTTACTTGATCTCATGATCAATAATTTATAGTGCTTTGGCAGTATGGTGGAGTTCTACTAATAATATCATGAAAACCAATGGTAACGTAAAATCTACAACAAACCAACTAACTCATTAATACTATTGATCATGCTCCTAAAAGTATGTAACCACTAACCTGCTTTATAAATGATGTGGTTATAAACATTTACATAGATTTTGAAAAAAAATTAATCATCGAAAGTGATTTAATTAATGAGATCACCACATGGTAATTACTAACAACACATTTTAACTATTTCAAATTTAGAACAAATGATACATGTAACTCATTTTAATTAATTTATAAAAATAAGTGTAAACAGTTATGCACAAAAAATAAAATTTAATTATCATTTGTTTATTAATAATATAATATGATTATAATTACAAAATGTTAACTCTTTTTTAATATATTAAAAAATTAATTATTTGGTATTATAGTAATTTAAACTTTTTAATTTTAATGTCCGATCAAAATTTGTAAATTAAGGGATGGTATCTCGTGCAAAACATCGTCGAAACTCTAAAAATTAACAGGGGATGACAAAATTGTCAAGTTACAACTTACAAGGATATAATACGGCAAAAATGAGGGGCAACGGGCAGCATGGGCAGGAGGGAGAAGAGAATGTGTAATGCATGTGTAATGATTGTAAGGTTGGGCCCCACCACATGACCTCCCCCAACCCATTTTGTGGTTTTGTGGTGACTCTCATTTTCAAGAGCAAGTCTCACACTCACTGGTTCCTTTCTTGAAATTTTGTGTTCTTTATTCTCTCAATTCCATTTTTATTATTTACTACCTCCTAAGCTAGTCCTACATTTAGTTCTTTTCCTTTGTTCGACCCTTGAAAACTTATTTTGAAGATCATGCAACCCTAACTAAGTTTAGAGTTGATAACATCCAGCACATAGTGGTTTATTGGTTATCTCAATGCAGAAAATGCTTAGACACCCAAAATTTAAGTTCTATATTCAGATTTTCTTTTTTTGAAATTTTTTACTATCAAAAAAAAAGAAAAGAAAAAAGATTAGAGTTGATAACAAAAGTTATTCCATCTCTTTACTCACCTTTCATGCATGTTATATATGATTCAAAATTAAAAATTATAATTATATTATCAAAACAAGATTATAAGTAAACATTTTAAATTGTTAATTGGTATGATGTTTCTTTTATTATAACGTAAATTTAAGATTTAGTTACCATGTATAAGTTTTATATATAATATCTAATAGATTGAGATATATTATTAAATATTTTCAAATTTTAGATTTGAAAATCAATAATTAATAATTGATGGATTTTTTTAACTTGGTTAAGGGTGTGATTAATTTACTTTTTAGACATTAATTCATATGAAAAAAAAAAGTTTATATTAGTTTTAACATCAATATCACGGGTCTTTATTGAATTAGTTAATTATTAAAATTAATTTTAAGTTTTATTCCTTCTATATAACTTAATGTTTCTAAAGACACAAATTAAAAAAATCTATAATTTATATGAGACCTTACATTATAACATAATTTTTTTTTCTTTAAGAAAATATACAACTACATTAATTTGAAAGTAATAATGTAAAGAAGCTAGCTGGATACGGAATTAAAAGAGACATCATATTCACATTCAATTTTTCTTATTAACTTTCGTTCTAACAAAGCAATGCATGAGGGATTAATTAAACAAAAAATAAGTCTGAGGGTAAATCAGGAAAACAAAATAAGTTGATGGGCTAACATAGTTACTATTCCTGTCGTTCTCGACTAAATTTTACTTTTGTCAAATTCTCAATTACGTACCATAACTTCTTTTTGTCAATAAATGAAAGTTTGGGGTAGAACATTATACCTTCCAGCGATGACTTAGGCAGTGAGATTGTGCTTGGGATTGCGATTAAGATTTTTTTAATCATATAATATTTTTAAATATATATGTTTGGTAATTTTTTTAGATTAATTTTTTAAATTATATAAAATTATAATAGATCCACAATAATTTAATATATAAAGTGAGAAATCTCATTTTAAAGTTTTTTTTTATTGTGTTTTCATAGATAATATCTAATATGTAATATTTAATATTTAATACAATTACAAAATTATTTATTAAAATTCAATATCGTTTAATTCAATTATATCACAAT
Organism: Rubroshorea leprosula; assembly: GCA_020521535.1. Taxonomy (NCBI): domain Eukaryota; kingdom Viridiplantae; phylum Streptophyta; class Magnoliopsida; order Malvales; family Dipterocarpaceae; genus Rubroshorea; species Rubroshorea leprosula. The sequence goes on along the minus strand of BPVZ01000024.1, from coordinate 2,700,198 downwards.
TTATAATTTTTCATTTAAACTTAACCTCTAATTTATTTAAATATTACATAAAAAATTAAAACTTATTCCCTCTTTGTAAGATACTCAGTGCAAAACTCAAAAAAACATTTATCATATAAAATTTTAAAAATCTAAATTATTACAAAGTAGTAAATTTTGTCTATTTTAGTAATTATATATCATACAATATTTTTAAATTTTAATTATTAATAATAAATTTTGTCATATGTCATCCATGATATCTTTAAGAAATAAATAATTAAATATCAAAATAATTTTTAACCACAACTATAATATAATACAATTTAATACAATCATAGTTATAACACTTCACATTAATCTTAAACGCACCATTGATTAGTAAAGGGTTTGTTCAAACATTTTATTGATGAAAACTTAATTCTTTGAGAAGGTGAGATACTAAGGGGCGAGGCAATTTTTTTTT
>BPVZ01000024.1:2672325-2685637 GCA_020521535.1 Rubroshorea leprosula | reverse complement strand
GAGGCAGAGCAAGCCAACGTCCATGAGGCCTTTAAATTGGATTCTAATTTTTAACTTTTAAGAACCCTTGAAAACAAGGATCAGCTAGCAACACCCCTGTTCCATGGTTCATTGCTATGCTGAACAATTAGAATTCATATCCATCCAAAGCTTTCATCAAAGAAGTATACCAGCAGGAAGGAGGACAAGAAATCAGGCATCGCAATTTGATGCTGAAATTGCAAATCTTGCTTCATGCACTGTTCATTCAACTTTTCAAGACTATTAACAATAAGAAATATTAATTCAAAGAAGCATTTCAGATGGTCATGAAAATCAACAATGTGATATGATATTATGATATATACCAATCTTCAACCCAAGCAGTACTAAAGGTGCAAGTAATTTGCCTTTTTACTTCTCCCTTCTTGGGCAGTAAATCAAATTGTGCAAGAATAAACATGCACAGTTAAATTCTAGGAAGGTTTACCAGAAAGGCCTCTTTATGTTGGTTCAACAGTCATTTTTTTTCCCGCAGCAACCAAGTCAAGAATATGATTTTACAGAAAGTGCATTCTGTTTCTTTATCATCTTGATGGAGATGACTGTGTTTAGATGATACCAGATATGCATCAGAAACAAAAACGAAAAGAAAGCAAGCGGCTATTTTCATGGATAATTCAACAATGACCAATAAGGTTTGACTGAAAAATGGCAATGCAAAACTAAACAACCATCACATATTGATCATAACAACCTATGCAATACACGCATAAAATACAGTTTGTAAAACACAACTCCTTCAAAGGTGTCTGAATATCACCATCAAATGTGGGTACCATGAGTTCAAGTGTCTGTTGCTCTATTATTTTAAAGACCTCTACCAATAATTTTGGCTTTTTTTTATGCTAATCTTTATCAATAATGGAACAGAAGCCATTCCATAAGGCCACACTCGCCAGTCTTGCTTTAATCCTGCAAGTAAAATATTTGCATACTGAGTTACATTCACATAAAATGGAACAGCCTGAAAAATAAAATGGAGTCCATACTCAATCGAATGTGATACTCATTAATCTGTTTTAACATTATGTTTTATCTACCAAAAAGGATGCATGGCGTTGCATGCCCTTCATGACTTGGATCTAAGGGGTTATGAGGGTGTGAGTCAGTCTTCTTAATTGTTCCAGAATACCTGGATGTGTATTGCTTTGAGAACAAAGAGAACAAGTAAGGAAAATGAATTGCATACATAATTGCATGCAAAGAAAGTCATAGTTGAAGATGCAAATGCACTTACAAACAAATTTGTTATGTTAATTGTGACTGTCAAACTACAGAACTAAAAATAAAGAAGATTTAGCTCTCCCTGATTTGTTGTCCAACAAAGAAATAAGAAAGAAGATTTTCAGCATGCCATTGAGAAACAAGCCAACAACAATGAAACCACATTCTGGATGAGGATGAAAAATTAAGTTTATCAAGAAAGAAAAAGAATTAATGTACCTCATCATCATCGTCATCACCACCATCTTCCTGGTTCTTCTTGAGCCGGGTTTTACCACCCTCCTTGTTGATAGGTAATTTCATAGGTCCAAAAGGTGTGTCTACATGTATATGGCCTTTCATAGAGTAACCAGTTCCTTTTCCCCTAATCATGTCCCAAAGTGCAGAGCCAAAATCCTTAGGCCTGAAAGTGATAGGAATCTCTATACGACTGATTCCGTTTTTGTCAATTTTTGTGGATTTTTCAAGTTCTGCAACACCAATGCTTACTTCAGATAGCCAGACCTCATAGTCTAGCCCATTGAGTCCCAATTCAAAGTCATTCTTATTTTCCAATTTAAGATGAAGAACTGCAACAGTTTCTTCCCAAGAGAATCTCTCAAAGTGTATCTTCTCAACATCAATATCAGGCTTGTAAGGAATGGGGATTTCTCCAGTTTTTTGAAGAGGTAAAGTTATCCTTCCAAAAACAGGCACGTCAACAATGAGATCAACCTTGATCCTATAAGGAATAATGCTCCCAGGCTTAATATCATCATATGTGTTCTTGATGTCATCATATATTAAAGTAACTGGTATCTTTACAGTCTCCTCCCCATGAGCATGAATGGTTCCAGCATCTGGAATCAAACCCGAGAGCAGTTTCCTTCCATCACTCTCAATCAAGTAGTTTATGTCAATCAGAGGAATCGGTATAGGATTTGGGTTCTTTATCATAACATCAACAACAATATCTGCTTTCTTCAGATTAATAGAAGGGATATGGATCCCAGTGACATCTGCAGTTGGCTTCCCAAACCCAATAGCTTCCTCAATCTTCTCACCAATGTCATGTATGAAATCCTTCACCTTTTCTATAAACCCACCCTTCCCATCCTCTTTGTCATCCTCCCTGTGCTCTTTATCCTTAACACCCCTTTCAACTACTTCAGGCTTATCAGATGAACCCATATATGCCTTAAGAACAAATTAATGATTCCAAATATTAAAACATGCCCATTACAGATCTGAAGTAGTAGAAATCAAGGTTCCCAAAACAACAAATTTCACCCATGAAGAGCAATAAAATGACAACTTTTTTCAATCAAACATATGCAGAAACACTAAGGAAACATCTAGTTTACATGATATCAGGATTGAAATGAATCCAACATATCTGCAATCCTTAATATTACATTAAGAGATTACAATTTGGAGATCAACAGAGATATATCTTAATGAATGTTAACAAGAGATCGAGTAAACAAAACTGAGCATGCATCCAAATCAATGATACAGTAAATTCATTAAAAAAATGAAAAAAGAAAAGAAAAGAAAATCAAATTGAGCAAACAAGAATCTGAAAAAGATTAGACCCAAGAAGCAGAAAAGCAAAATGCTGATGAGATGAAAACTACTTACCTGAAAAAATCCAAAGGTGCGAGCTTGGAAGTTTGATCTAATCTGTGGTTAAGAGCGGTATAGAGTAGGAGAGCAGTGCCTTAATGAACAGATTAAGGCGTAAAAATTAAAAAGATTAATTTTATTTTTACTTTTTTTTTTTTTACTAATCTACCTGTATCAGTTAATCACATTGAGTTTTGATTAATTTATCTATATCCAGTAATCAAATTAGGTTCCAATTAATTCAAAATTGAATTTTATTTTTTCTTGTAACACTAATATCTAATGTCAATGTTTTTTATTAGATACAGAAATAACATAGTTTGTTATAAACTTATCATCATTACTTGTTATTGTATGATTAATTTTTTAATTTAGAGATTTAATTATAATATTTAATTATTTAATAAATCAATTTTATTATAATTACAACATTAGCTATTAAACTGTTCATATAAGATTAAAGTCAATTTTATTTTTCTGTATAACAATTAATTAAAAATATATAATTAATGTACCTTAATTTTTTATTTGGCAATTAATGTTAATAATATTATTATCCCAATCACTTAGAAAAGATGCGGGATCCTTTCCTTATTAGAATACACGGCTTGTGGGCGCCACTATTCACCGTCCCCACGGGACAACGGATTAATGAGAGGGGCTTAATTGAGTCCCGTGAGAAGTTCACGGACTAAAAGAGAGGTTTTACCAAACATGAAATGCAAATCAGAAAATGCAATTTTTTTTAAAGAAAAAACATTTAAAGTGTATTAACCATTAGGGGGAGAAAAAATTTTGCATAGGAACTAGCTTTAAACCAAGACAATTTAAGATTTGAGTTTCGAATCTCAAGAGAATTTGAATTAATTGTTTAAATATACTATTGATAATTAATATCTGACAATTAATAATCATTATTAATTATAATATAAAATATTTAATTCATTCAATTAGAATCAATAACTAATAATTATTTACAAAATGTCAAAACAGACACCCTATCAAACTTCTAGTAAATGAACCATTAGATTACATCTAGTTTATAGAAATTAATATTTTAAGTAAAGAAGTAAATATCAAGACAGCCTTTGCCTATAAAATTATTTAATTATCTTTATTAAATCTTTTCATATTATTCATAATATTTTAATTGTTAAAACATCTTAATTTTATACCATTTTTTTCTCCATGATATGGATTTAGCTAAACTCCTGTTATTGAAGATCTTTTCATCAGCAAGAGTAGAAAGTGGCCTGCACAACATGCCGGTGACCTGAACTTGGGGTATATGTAACCAATCAATTTCACTGATGAATATCTCGAATAATCCACTGCTTAAAACAATATTATCCTTCTTTTCCACATTTATCAAAGCTCTTCACTTCTCGTTCCTCATAAAATTAATATTGCTGCCTCCTTCACCAAGGTGATCTTTGAGGATCTCCCTTAGGTAGTCTAGCTGCTCAAAACCCCCTTGAAGGTCCTCCCACTACAAAACATGAGATAAAAAGGAGAAAGGGAACCATGTCATCAGCATTTGAAGCAATGAGCAAAGCAGCGGGCAATATTAATAGAGAATAGTTCCAAACAACTCTATGCATCGTGCAAGGAATTGTTGGCATTCATGAACAAAATAATAAGCATTATTAAAAGGGATTCACCAGTCCTCGTGTTATTTACATCAAACATCCACTTCTAAGCATTAACATGCATATGAGACTGTAATAAAAGCCCCAAGTAGACTCTTCTTAACACACGTTTCAGTAAGCTGCAGGACACAGTTAGGCGCTTCTGCTTTCAATTTCAAGGTATTAAGAGTGAAATAATCCAATAATACAAGATGTTGAGACATACCTCTTGATTAGACAATGACACCACATTCCAACCAGCAGCAGAAATGTAACGGCGTTTCAGCATGGTATGCCCTAAAGGTACCCCTGTAGAGAGGCAGACGATTGTATAAGAAGTTAGTTAAAGCATTGATAGAGAAAGCGCTACAGGTCAGATGAGGGGAAATAATACATACCAGTGTTCCTTGAAAAATGAGTTGGCCCATCAATCTCCAAGGCAACCTTCTTATCAACCAAAACAGCATCAACAGTATACCCATCCACAGGATATTCTCTAATCCAATCAAGGCCAGTGCTAATAAGGAGACGGGCCACTTCCTTCTGAAAAGATGAGGTGATTTTCTGATTAAACCTCTTAGTTTTTCCTGCACAAGCAATTTTCTCCTCAAGGTCACCCTGGATAGATAGATGAAGATGTGGGTACTCGAGCTTTAAGCACTGATTCACCAGATTAACCTGTGAAGCAAACATGATATCCTCTCTATACTGCTCTGAAATCCTTTGCTCTTCAAATTTGCTCATAGTTTTCCACACATGATGGAAGAAAATGCGGTCTATCTGTCCAAGAACAGCATATGACCAAGCTAAATTCCCAAGCTGATCCCTGTTAAAACTGAGCACTGGAGAACTTGAATCTTTTTCCAAGTTAATATTTCTAATACATTTCACACTGCTCTCTTTATCCCAATCAAGCATTTCACGATTTGAACAGTACTTAAATTGATCCTCATCCTTGAAAACTTTATCCAGTGCTTCAAGCAAAGGGTCAGCAGCCTCATAAAGAGAAGCAAAAGCCCACAGCACCTGAGCAAGCTCCTGCTCTTGAAAAGTATGTATTACATCAGAAGCTCTTTTTGCTAGTTCAGAAAACAGATCAGAAGCAGAGTGCTGCATTGTTGCAAAAGCACCAGCAATGTTAGCAACATTCTGAGAATTGAACTCTCCAACCTTGGTCAAGGCCACCTCGGCAACTCTGTCCATTTCTGACAGATAAAGGAGCTCCCCTCCAATCTTGGAAAGTGCCCAAGCAATATTTGAAATGCCTTGAGCTGAGCATTCTGGTAATGCTGTCATTGCAATACTGACAAGCATAGACATCTCCCTCTGTCGGGCAAATGCCAACCTACGAGTTTTTGTCATGGAGACTTTCTCCATGTTCTTAGCAATTCTATGAAGTGATGTGGCAATGTTCAAAGGGGAAAGAGGGTTAGGATTCAATCCTTTTCCAACAGCCATGATCATCTCAGCAGCAACCTCCAGCACTTCTTCTGCAGTCTGTGCTTCAACAATAGCCTTGTTCAAGTTAATTTCTTTCCTTCGATCAGATGGCCCTGAGAATTGAGATAGCCTCCGAACAAACTCTTCCATTGTTTTCTCCTTTCTTTCCAAAAACATCCCACCTCCAATCATACTCACCTGCTCTCTAAGCTGACTGGTACCATCATCGACAGTGCCATCCAAATCTTCCAATTCAATATCTTCCTCTGAATCAAAATCCAAATCTGAATCCTCTTCCATTGTCGTGCTCTTCTTATTAACCTTATCTTTTTTGGCCAACTTTTGCTTGTTCTTCTTTTTCTTCTCCTTCACAATTACCAAATCTTCCATTTTTTGAGCCAATCCCCTAGCCTCAATGGATTTTAGTGCCATTTTCCTAGCCCTAAAACACCAATCCATCCCTTCAGTGTCTTCAAGCAACTTCGACTTCCCCTCCTTTTTTCTCTTCTTTGTTGGTTGAGACCCCATTGGGTCAATCTCCCCAAGAAACTCCAATTCCCAGTCTTCTCTTTTATAATCCTTAAAAACACTGCCAATACTAACACTATCGTCTTTACCCAAATCAACAAAATTTCTCACACGAAAACACAGCTCAAGTTTTCTCCTAGAAAACCCATTTCCTAATCTTACTAATGGAAGTTTATGAGCCGTTCTCGGATTGATAATGATGGGATTTAAGTAAGTTCGGCTAGGGAATGCATTCAATAGTACTTCCATGATTTTCCTCCTAGTTTCTACCTTACCATACAAATACAGAAGAAAAATTAAAAGGTTTTGATCGGACTATGAAATTCTACTCCTGAGGGGGAAAAATCAACAATCTTTGAGAAAAACAGAACATACCCAGGAAGGGGAAGCTGAACCAAGATGATGTAGTTTCGCAATAAAGATGTAGTTTTGCAATAAAGTGAACGCAGAGTCGCAGTGGAGCGGTGAGAGAGTTTTGAACTGAATAACGATTGTCTGGAATTGGATAAGAGAGGTAGAGAGCGAAGCATTTGGAGTAGGGGGACAAAAACGGTGTCGGCTCTTACTTTCTTTGTATTGCAGTTTGCCCCTTCTATGTTTTGGTCCTTTTGGATGGTAGGAAAGTACAGAGAAGAGACAGGGAGGATAAATTTTCATTAATTAATATGGATGCACTGTTTTACAGTCTGAAATAAGTTGGACTGTCAAACACTTTTTTTTTTTTTTTAAATAAGGATAATGGTTAAAAAATTAGTATTGTCAAATATTAATAACTGAGAATTTGATTCTCAAACTGAGTGAATAACCCATTTATCTCAATGAAGCGCACGACCATTAGGTAACTTGTTGGAATTTCACTTTTTCGAATTAACTTTACAAATTTAACCTCAATTCATGGCAAATGCATCACATAAGAACACTAACTTTCTCTCATTATTCAATTGAGGAAATCGTCCTTTATTGATAGCAATTAAGGATACCATCTAGAATAAAATCAGCATAAAGTAAAGATGACATGATTTCGAATATGCCTTTTGTATTTAGAATTTCCATATGTTTTTCTGGAGCTACGTAACCTTTTATTTTAGTTAACAATTAAAAGAATGAATTTAAAAATGAGAAAAAAAATGATTGATCTCATAAGATGCTGCCATGAGGGATCTCTGCACTCCTAAGAACAACCACAATTCCCCCACTAATGATGTAACCTTCTGCTTCCCTGTCTCCTTCTTGGACATTATCCCTGTTGATGATCTGCACAAAAAAATAGTTTTTGTCTGTAAGCAAAGAAAAAAACACTTGTGTTTAATGTTTCAGTTTCACAGTCTGTTGGAAAGTTTCACATACCATGACATTTCTCCCAATTCTAGCATTCTTATCTATGATTGCTTTTCTTATTTGAGAATTTTCACCAATCCCAAGTGGGATCCCTCCTTTCTCTTCCACCCCTCGAATATCTTCTTCCTGTTCATCAGAGGATGAAGATGCATGATCAAAACGTTAATAAGTAATAAGTAGAAACAACTTGAGATTATAAAATTCATCTTACTTTATAGATATCATAACCCATGATTATTGAATCCTCTACTATCGCCCCGTCTCCAATTCTTGTCCTCATACCAACCACTGAGCCTTTGATCTTGCAACTCTATTCTTAGAAATGCAAATCAGATGATCTTATAAACAGATCAAAACAAGTTAAGAACTAAATGTAGCAATATATTATATATAGTCGGCTTAGTAGAGAAATGTTGATCTTGCTTACGTTGAGATTGCAACCATCTCCTATGACACTATCTGTCACCACAGCACCACTTATAAGAGTAGGAGGCAGGCATCGGGGCATGCTGTAGATTGGAGAATCTCTGTCGTAGAAGCTGCTATAATCAAAGAGTGGAGTTTGAATTTGTTGTTTCAAGGCTATTGTAGATGCAAAAATTACTAGAATGATGCAGTAGCATTATACTTTCAGCCTTTTCTGGTAAGTAAATTACTGACTTATATCCCATATATGATTTCTCTATGCACTCCATGTTTGCTTGATAAAATGCCTCAATGTTCCTGAAATCCTCCCAATATCCATCAAATAGATGTGCTTGAACCTGTCACATGACCAGGAAGGAAACCCTTAGTGCATAAATGTTTGAAACTAAAATGGAGATGGAAAGCTTCAAGGATGTGTTCATATGATTAGAAAAGTCTGACCTTCATTCCTGTTGATACCGCTCCTCGTATTACTTCACTTCCAAAGTCATTTGCCTTAGGGTAAACCTCATTGAGAAGCTTTTCCATTGTATCTTTGTTAATGAGGTAGATCCCCATGCTTGGATGAGTACTATAACTGTTATCAATTGACCTTCTTGAGTTTTGTACCTGGTTTTTCACATAGATTTTTCCTTGAAACCTTCATAAAAGTCTTGAAATCAAAGTTTTAGAAAAAAGTGAAAATGGCTTTGGACAAACTTACTTCTTTAAGTTGTATCGATTCTCTATCTGACTTCACACTAAACTCCATAACTTGATATTCTGAATTTACCTTCAGAAGACCAAAACCTGGATCATGATCTCTCATAGAACCTAATGCAACAATTGTTATATCAGATTTGCTGTTTCTGTGAGCCTGTATTAGCTTCTGGTAGTCCATTTTATATAGATGTTGGCCAGGAAGAACCAGAAACTCATTCACTGGGTACTCTTCCAGCAACCACAGGCACCTTCTTATAGCATCAGCAGTTCCCTAACATAAAATATTGAATAAAAACAAAGTTTCATTCACATTTGCAAAATTCTAATTTCTTCTATGTGGCATACAATTATCTTATCTTAATGGAGAAGTATGTATAGTATCAGCAGTTCCCTAACATAGAAATATTGAAACAAAACATAGTTTCATTCACATTGCAAAATTCTAGCTTCTTCTATATAGCATCCAATTAGCTTATCTCAATATGCAGAAGTATATAATCCTGTCATACCTGAAACCAGCTCTGATGCTCAGGGGTCTGATATGCTGCAATCACCTCAACAAATCCGTCTTTTCCCAGTCTAGCTCCAGAATAAGTTCTTGAGACGTGTGAATTAAGAGAAGTAGAATTGACTTGTGTGAGAGCATATATCTTGTTAATGTTACTGTTAATGCAATTGCTCACAACTGCATCAATGAGTCTGTAGTTTGCTGCTATAGGGATGGCTGCTTCTGATCTTCTCTTTGTCAATGGATAAAGCCGCGACTCTGATCCATCTCCAAACACTATTGCTGCAACACTCTGCCATCAAATGAAATGTCATGCACAGTTCATAAACCAGAATAATGTAAGAGAAGATTGGCGTTGGAGAAAATATACCTGATTTACTGGAGGATAAAGAAAAATGGGATGCTGAGATTGCTGTGAATTGGTTAGGGACAAGCTTGGATATGCAGAAGGAAGTTTTGGTGAACAATTATAATGATTCTGAGGCAATCCATGAACAGGCAGATTAGCCTTGATACTTAAAGTGTTGGCACCTAAAGTATGCAATTTCACCATGACAAAAGAGCTTGAAATTTCCAACTTCTCTATTTTGTATTCAATCCCTTCATTCTTCTCTACATTTGTGGTTTAATAGAGAGGAGGAAAGGAGAATATTTTGCTTTCTTCTTCATCGCGACTACGGGAACTGCAGATTGATATTGCTTTTGCATGTCTAGCTGTTTTGAGTCAGATTGTACTCTTCAATGAAAGTATGCATCATTTTGTACCATTTTTCTAGTTTTAAGATACGCATGGAATACAATCAGAAGTCTTTTGTTTTACTATTTTAAACTTTGATTCTAAGTTTCTTATAGCTTTATTCTCTGGTGCGATATGACATTGTTAACTTTTCTTGTTAAGAATTTAAGGGAACCATGGGCAACCCATCCATGTACTTCATTATTAATATTCAATACTAAGAATTGCTTCTTCAATATAAAGAGCGGCTGTTGAATGACCAGACGACCCTCTTGTTCTCCCAAATAGGGTGGGATTGGCTACCGCCTTTTTTGGATTTAATTAAATCGATTTCTGACCAAATGAACTTTGCATTTTTGAGGCAATGTTCCTTAAAAATTGTAGTGTAGATCATATTTTAGCGATTAAGAATTTAAATTATTTAAAAGTGAAAATAGGAAAATTTTGTTATATTAAGTAATATGTATATGAAACTAATAACAAATTAACAGTTCAAATAATCAAATAAATAAAATAAATGAACAAATAAATCTGTTTCTACAATGAGTCAATGAGAGGACAGCATAGTAATTTAAACAAAAGAAAGAAGCTTGAGGACTTGTGAAATGCCTGGGCATATTGGAATGAAGTAGTTATCAAGGTAGGCATTATCCATTGTCTCGGCTTTCCATGCCTTCGAAATTTTATTGCCAGTTTGCCATATATTCTCTTTATATATTCTCTTGATGACAACTGCTCTAGTAACAATGAAACTGCTTTACTTTAAAACAGGTGTTAATCGATGCAAAACACACTTTGATTAAATAAAGGTTCCCAGATTCTTGATTTTGAGTTGCAAGAATTAGTCTAATAAGTTTTACTTCAAATAAAACACTACAATTATAGCATATAGTATACTCTCTTACGGTGTTTGGGCAGTTCAGCACCATTGCAACTGTAGAGGCAGCAGGGAGATAACAAATTGCTGATTATGGTTTAGGGAGACCACGCTGCCATTTTGCAATTGTTCCAAGAGGAAATTTACTGGATGCTTAAGGATGAAAATCACAACAGAAATTGCAACTATTTGATCCAATTATCAAGAAGGTAAGATTGCCACTTATTTTAGATGGTGCTCGAACAAAGATGCCATCTCAATCTGCATTATAGACCAAATTAAACAGTTAAAGAATTGAATGATATAAGAGCTAGAATCTAAAGCTATATTTTATTCCTCACGTGAATGCCTCGTCCTAAGCAGTGCACAACCACGAAGAGAGGAGACAAAGAGTATTTTTCAAACAAGTATAAAGAGAAAGGCATACTGACCACAAATGGTTTAAAGTTAAGTATTGGTTGTATCAACTTACAGCAGTCAAAGCACCTTCAGCATCCTTGTTTCCAGATTCACCACCAGCTCTATTTAATGCCTGCAATTGTCACAGCAAGGACAAGAGTCATATATAACATTGCACTTTCGTACACCATAGGGCAACTACATTCGACCACAAGAGGTCTATACGAAACTGTGGCAAGACTCCAGTATTATTTCATAGATGCAATGACAATGCCTGGATTATAATTTTACCTGCTCCATGTCATCACAGGTCAAAACACCAACTATGCAAGGAACACCTACATAGTTGATAAGTTATGGATTCAAAAGAGGAAACCAAATTTTGACAACAAAAGAAAGCAAACCAAATCACAGAGTGATATGAGTGTTTTGTATCAGAATGATGAAATAAAAGATCTGTGCAATAATTTGCTATTACACAACAATTTCCTTATTAACATTGCAGAGAGAGAGAAACTAATTCAAAGAACAATTGTTAAACATGAATTCCAACCTGACTTTAACCCAGCAAAAAGCACCCCAGATGCTGCAGAATTAGCAACATCATCATAGTGAGTTGTATCACCTCTTATCTATTTACAATAAAAGGGTCAAAGATTATGGCAGACCAGCAAGCAAGCATATAGTTACCAGAGGAATAGAAAGTATCTCACAGTGACCAGATTCAAAACTTATATGACAAAACTTCAACAGGAATTGCAAGAGAAATCATACCACAGCCCCAATGCATAATATTGCATGATACTTTCCAGACTTCCCGAGCTTTTCTGCAACAATACCAATTTCAAAACTACCAGGAACCCAGACAACCTGATGAAGAGAACCAAGAAAATGATCTCAAAATCTCAAAAATTAAGATTCAGCAGTTGGCCACAATTATGTGTTACTATGTCGATGCACACAGTAGTAACCTCAAAATTAGCAAACAAACTCATATACATACTTCGTAACCATTATAACACTATTAGAAAAGGTTAAACAGGGTAGTTTCGCATATCAATGTCTTCTTCTCTGACTAAGTGCTTCTTGAAGGTGTCTACAGCTCCCCTCCAAGAGCTGCTTTGTCACAATCTCATTGAACCGTGCCTCAACCTTCATCAAAATTCCAATAAATTCTCATACTTAAAGCCAACTGGTATGCCATAATTTACGTATAAAAATCAGAAATAAGCACAACTTATCAATCCACAACAACAACCAACTTCTACAAGAAATGCATCAATTCACAGCAGTTAACAACACAACTGACCAATTCAAAAATGTCAAAAGGCCAATTTAACTGTGGCAAAGTAGATTTCTGAAATCGAATGCAAAAGATTTCAGAAAAGGAAGTGAAATTGCATAAACAGCTAGGGAAGACTAGCCAAGGCGAATCGAAGGCCTTCGGTCCTGGTAACGGACCCGACCAAAAGGCGAACGGCAGCCGTTCGCAGAAACGACGACCGACCCTTCCTCTCCGTCACAATTTGAGCACGGAACCCCAGAACTCAGACATCAAAAGTTAAATTAAATGCCGAAAAGCGCAAAGATAACATGGAAATTGAGGAAACGGACCTTGAATAGAAGATTGAAAAGAGAGATGCGTGGCATTTGGCGGTAAAATGTTCCGGTGAGAAGTGACGGCTAGACGAGAAATGAAACGCTCTTGAATCGAAGAAGCAATGGGCGCCATCTTCGTCTGCAAGGATGAGCTGAGTTTGCAGCGGCCGGGAGGTTAGCTGATTTAAAAACCAGGACCTAACAGTCTATTACGAAAATATGGAAGGATCAAATTGTACAAATCAAAAGGTGTTTTTGTT
>BPVZ01000024.1:2645329-2659604 GCA_020521535.1 Rubroshorea leprosula | reverse complement strand
TTTTTCAAGTAGCGAGGTGACATTTTTAATATTGGACAGGGATATTATCAGGTCACTGTTATTCTCGTGATACAACATGAGTTTTCGAAGCCCAATGTGAAAACAAGACAAAAAGTACGAATTTTTTGGACTGCAGTGTCCATTATTTTGATCAGGATATCTCTCCAACCATGAAAGCTCAGCATCGAGCAACTTTCCCGGAAGATGTCATCTTTCTGGAACAATTAAATATTAATATAAATCCAATTTGGGGACCGGTTTCGTTAACGACTGGATCTTGATGTAACATCTACGGACTCCATAGCTTTTCTCATCGTAGGCAGCCCCTCCTATGATTGGAAAATATTGTCGGTGACTTGATCTGATGCCAAGAATTAAGAGATTCTGCCTCCGACTACGTTAGGCCGCCCTTATACATACACGTGGTGTATTTTGTTTTTAACACACAAACTTTGTATTTCTAAGCAAAGTTGTACTCAGACCTTGATTTGATAACAAAATTAGTAGTTTAAATTTGTGCAATGTTAATCAATTGGCTAAACTTAACGTATTTAAAAGGATTTCTTGTTAATTATTTAAATAATTAAATAATAATTTTTTTAATAAAAAAAATTAAATTTGAATCGTATAATAACATATAAAAAATAATTTTTTAATAAGTGTAAAAAAAAAAATAAAATTAAAATTAAAATTGGGTCTGACAAACTGGTATTTGCTTGATTCTTCCTCTCTGATTAAGCAAGTTGGTATCCATGACAAACTAATAATTGAATTGATGAGATGAACTGTTTCATTTTCAACAAAGACATCCTATTTCTAGTCAAATGAGGCTGCCCACGTAGTTAATACCATTCGAAGACTATGATTCTAGTTGAAAATCCATAGCCAGACATGAAAAATAGCTGTAATTCTGTAATGTTCAATGATTAATTTTTATGTTTAATTATGCTTTTTTTTTTTCTCTTACATCTTACATTAAAAAATAAAAATAAAAAAACCCTGCAGAATCTAAACCTTCCACCTGAAAACTTACATTCAAGAAAAGTAACAATCATTGCTAAATATACTTATTGAGGGCATGGCCAAAATCTTCACTTTTGCCAGTTTCTTCACCTCCGGCTTGGACTAAAAGGCCGTGTTCAATTTGCACAGATCCTTGTGATGCTTCTTCCAGCAAATCACGAACAAAACAGAAACAATGCTTTATTTACAAGCATCAGTGTTACTTTTTTTCAGGAAACAAAGGATCGCCCTGTGTTTTTAACATATGACAAGCGGAGGATCGGAGTTCTGTTTTGTGAGAATAACCTAGGCACCTGTTACACATGAGAACATTCTATGGCTTCCAAATCTCACCAACTGCTTGCTTGCTTTAGGAGAAGCATCAGTTCTGCTATGATCCATGGAGGGAAACCCCACAGAGAAGTCTCCCATAGACTTGTACCGGCGGTGGTGGCTGTCGCTCTCAGGCTGGAAACTGCCTGCCTTTTCAGTTGAAGATGTCAAATGCACATGGCTTTGCCCATCCATGTAGAAGTCTGCAATGTTGTAGCTCTGAGCAGCGCCTGTTGAGAGACACTGGTATCGTCGGTGAGTTCTGTTCCTCTTGATAGCCTTGTAAACCATAGGAATCAAACCCTCCATGTTTTTTGAGGAAGAAAACAGAGGATAAAGTGTCAAAAATTTTGAATTGAAAGAAGCAAAGAGAAGGAAGACTTTGGTTTGTTGGAATTAGTGGTGTGGAATAAATCATCTCATCTCATATATTATATACATATATACATACACAATGTCCCCACATCCATTTCTTGTAGGACATGGTTTAAAGTCCAGCACGGCATTTTGATCTTGACTTGGAAAACATCCAAACTAATCCAATGCATCATTTTTCTTAAAGCCTGGCTTTTTCAGATAAAATAGATCCAAGGACTCTTTAAACGGTTTTCAGAAGCTGAATGAAACGTGCACTAATGCTTGGTACGAACTGAAGAAGTATTTCTTTCCATAGAAGGCACCAGACAAGTTAGAGATACACCAAAACCATTTGCTCAGCTATGTTGATATAAAAAATTATTATATTCAATAACAAAATGTTGCCAATTTGCCAATTAATCAAATACATAAATGGAATCCCGCCCACCTGCTTACGTTCTCGGAACTTATACAAACAAGCATCCTTCAAATGAAAAATAAACAACGTGTCAGTCCAATATGGCAATATCAATGGACATCAGCAAAAATGTGTATATTTAGAAGATGAATACCGTCTAGAAATAAAAACATAAGTTCAAAGCAATACGAAATGCTGTTGTACACGCTAAAGAAAGAAGTTTAAGGATTAGAATGAATTTAAAATGGGCTAACGGTTTCTTACCTTCCTTAACCATTCTCTTAATTATAATTTGTTTGAGAGAGTATATTATTTGGTTATGGTATCTTGGTTGACTTGTTCTGGTTTAGATAAAGTCCATCCAGTTGAAAACATCCAAACCTAGATGCACCCCCTAGATTCTAGCTTCTGATTTGTTGATATAATAGAGGTTGAACTTAATTAGTTAAATCCACCCAACCATCAAGCATATTATTAATAACTTGGAAAAATTCAACCTTAAAATCTCATTGCTAAAGGTTAACAGTGAGTAGTGACAAACTAAATATCTCTGGGATGGAGAGTTGCAATTCAGTTTTGGTTTTGGCGCTACTACATGCATAATCTTTTCTCACAATGGAATCCCGCAATAACCATATGGTATCACTGGTATTGTTCTTTCTCCTTTTTCTGTTGTTTTTGTGATATGTTTAGGAGCTAAGTTCCTATCTTGTTGAAATCATCCATTCTATCCTCTTGTAAGGTTTCCACAAGTTAGGTAACATATTGAAGCAGGCAAAATAGAATGAAAGTTATTAGCTCTTAATGATTCAATGCTCTCAACCACCCTTGACATATAATAAAGTACATAGGTCGACTTTGTGAACCACCATTCTTATCTTTGTTTGAGCTTGATTTTGTCAACTGGACAGCAACAGGAATGCTACATTAAGGGATCAGTTATTGGGCTAAGTTCATACTAGATGATGGATGACGTGAAAACGATCAGGATGACTTAATCAAGTTTAGGTGTAGGAGTTGCAATCTCGTGGGGCTGCTGGCTTCAGTTGCCAATTATAATATTAGGCTTAGAAGCTCAAAAGCTGACTCTGTCAATGTCTACTAATATAACATGTAATATATTTCTTACTCATAATTATTAGTTTCAAGTATTAAATTTCCAGATATTTTCCAAATTCAATTATAATATTCTCATTCATTATACCAATTAACATAAGTACTAGTGCAACTTCAAATTTTAGCATATGTTATGTTCCATACTCTAGCTCCATTTTGAGCTGAACTCAAGAGCATGTTCAAAGTTACATATTCTTTCTAAAATAAGACGAAACTAAGATAGCTGAGCTCCAGTTGAACTCAAATCATCCTTTAATATTGATTTCTTATGCCAAGTCAAGCAGGCATTGCCTAGTTTTATTCAGCTTAATGCTGATCAATCCCTGACCCCAGTTCACAACATCTTCTTCAGGGCACATTTGAGACGCTTCATGTAATAGGACCAAACTGACTAATCTCATTTGAAGAGATTGCTACACCAGTAAAACAATTATCCAATCAAATAAGCAACTAGTCAAATTTGTCTTTCAACTTTTACTCATTCATAAGTTCTTTATTTCAGCATAGAGATAGACTTAAGGAAGAGCTTGCTAATGAAATCCAGTCGATAAAATCTAAAGGTAATAATCATAAAGAAATTATTATTATTATTCAAGAGAAGAACAAATGAAATAGAAATTATCAAAATGATAAAGTACAATAGTGGTCCTTGTATACTGATCCTCAACCCTTTACAATAAAAATCACTTCAACCTGGGGTTGGCCAGACTCACTTTGGCAGAATGAAGGAATTTAGAAATTTTCTATATTTCAAACAGGCTGTTTTTGTAGCAGAGACTCCAATTTGAATCCTCCGAACTGACCAGGCCCCCTCCATCAGTACTAATGGATTCTGCACATGAATGTTTCAATAGGGAAGGAAGCCTTTCTTTGCATCTTCCTTCTGCACCTTGTTCACCATCTACAAATTCAGTTGATCCAAAAGCGTCATTTAAAATTGAATCATTTCCTGAATCAACATTGATCTTAGGATTTTGGCAGGATTTTAATGGATTGTTGTTTTTGATTTTTAAGTCTTCCTCTTCATCTGATAAGCATCTACAATTATCAAGGTCATCCATCTCCAAAATTTGACTAGCTAATGAGTCCCTCCAGGATATCCTCATTTGAGATTGAGATAAGGTCTCCAATGTAGAATCTGATGTCCACAAAGCCTGACCACCCAAAACTTTTTGAAACTGGGTGAAATCAGCGGAACTGGGAAGCGAAGGCAAATGATCACACTGAAAGCTTGAATTAGTTGGATCCCATATTGAAACATGGCTCTTAAGAGACAAGCTTGCCCTCTGAAAATCTTCAGCTGCTGTATTGAGCTCAAAATCAATGGTATGTTTCCTAGGATCATTTGCACTCAAACATGAAGCGCCAACTAATCTTTCAGAGTCTATGTCAGACTGTGGGGTTTGAATAACATTTTCACTGCCCAATGAGTCCACTGAGAATGGAGAGTGTACTCCATCAAAATCATCATGCTGCTTTCCCTCTTCTTTCAATGAGCCAGCTCCATAACAAGGCATTACATTTGGAGACGAAGAAACAACCACCACATTCTCACATAAAGAATCCAAGCACTGTCTAAACTGAGGAACTTCACTTGGAGAAGGCAAATACTTCCTACCACTCCCACTAGTACTACCATTAGTAGCACCACTTCCATGAGCGCTGATGTTGCATAAGTCCAAAGAGAATGCAAGACCAGATAACAGTGAAGATGGAGAATTGAGCGTTTTAGGCTCCACCAACCCTTGCAATTGGGAAGACCTAATATCAGAATTCTCCTTCTTATCCTCATCCTCCTCATTACAAGGAGACAATAACCAATGCATTGAAGCCTCAGCAGGTAAAGGGACTATAGAAACCCTAGGATTGTTATCAATGCCAACATGACCATCTTCATGATCAGCATCATCAAAACTATATAAGGCCTTGGGTCTACCAAAGCTTGAAGTATCACCATAATCTCCCACAGCAAGTATCCCTCTAGGCCTACATTTTCTCTTGTCAGTAATCCCAGAGATAACATGGCCGGCAGCATAACAAACAGGTGTGGACACTTTTGTTGACACCACAGTAGACCCACATTGGATCTCTGGAGACAATGATGACTGAATTGGAGGGGTTATAGTTTTACTACTAGTACTACCACTACCTTTTGATTTTTCATTATCCATAACCTTATCATTATCAACAACACCGGCACAATCTAACCCTGATCCTGTCACTAACTTACTCAAAGGAGTAAACTGCAGCTCCTCCGGCTGCTTTAACGATTCTCCACATCCAGAAGCCAACTGATCAGCAGAACTGAGATTGGAATCCAAAAATGAGCAATCATTTGAATTCTGCCCAATTTTTGAACTGGGCTTGTTCACAGACTGCCATTTCTTAACATTCCCGAGTTTCTGCGAAATGGGTGTCTCAGAAACAGCCCGTTTCGTCAAATAATTCTGCTTGACGAAGGGCTTGGATTTAGGCAGCGGCTTAGAGGGGCGTGAAAAGGGAGCAGATTTGGGGGTCTTAACGAGGGATTTCGCCGGCCTACAATTATTGAAAGGAGTTCTTGCAGAAGAAGAGTGAGAGAGAAAGAACCTGAGACAACCACTTGATGCTTCAACCGAAACAGAAGAGGAAAGGCTGCCGCTTCCACTGCTGCTGCTGCTATTACTATCTTTGCCCTTGTTTACCTGTTGCAATGGGTTTCTAATGCTCTGCTTCTTCTTACTCTTCTTCAGTTCCATCATCCCTGGAACCTGAGAGCATTTCTTCTTCTGGATGTTTGATGACGACGATCGGTTCATTTAGACAACATTAAATTCTTTCCCGTTTTGTGTTCGGTCGGGACTGTGCAAGAGGAAATGCTTGTCCACACTCAATGAGCAAGATCTGCGATTTGAAACGGAGTTAGGGGTTGGAATTTTATAAATTCAGCCCCTCTTTTTTACTTATTTGCTAATCTGCCACACAGGTTGAATTTTTTATTTTTTATTTTTTATTTTTTGGGGATTATGTAGGAAAGGATTCCACCCTTTTTCTTTTTTTTTTGTCTGCCGGCCCACCCTCCCCTTCCATCCTTTTCTTATTCTGTATAGAAAAGCAATCATCTTTGACTCCATCCGAGCCGGAGGGAAGCCATGGCAATACCGGCAGAACCTAAGAAGATAATCATAGATACCGATCCTGGGATTGGTAAGCATGTCCCATCATCATCAGATCTCTTAAAATTGTAATTCAGCATCTGGGTATTTTGCTATCTTTTAGATTCCTACGAATCAATGAACATTCTCTAAATCTTTTCGAACTCGGGAAATTAACACTCTCCGAATCCGGTTCCATAATTCTAGTGCAAAAAGATTGGTGCTTTGTGTGTGGTGTTATCCCAGATTCATGTTAAATTGTTAAGTCTCTTTGTTTGAATTATTATGTGTGATTCGGATATATGCATGCAGATGATGCCATGGCAATTTTTGTGGCACTTAGGTCGCCTGAAGTTGAGGTGATCGGACTGACCACTATTTACGGCAATGTTTACACGACTCTGGCAACTAGAAATGCCTTACATTTGGTATGCTGTGCCTATGCGTGTTCCCCCATAGTTTTCTTTCCTTTGTTCCTTTACTTTAGGAGCTGATTTCATACAAATTGCTCTGCTTTTGTCTAGCTAGAGGTTGCGGGGAGGACAGATATCCCAGTGGCTGAAGGATCCCATGTTACAATTACTGTAAGCATTCTTTCCAATCTTAAATTTTCTAGGTTGATTGATAATGGAAATGGAGGAAGCAATAGGATCTTGCTAAGTTTGCCATCCTTGACCATGTATGGGCTTTGCGCTGAAGTAATAGATTATGTACCCTTGGGTTTTACAAATAGAAATTATAATTACATTAAGCTTTTTTCTTTTGTGTCCGTGTTGGTCCTTCAGCAAAAAGAAAAAAATATCCATATTGGTCCATGTAGGGGGTAGTCATGTGAGTTAAAATTATATGCATGATTTACAATAGGTTTTGTCTATGTATGCCCTAAGAAGCAATTATTAGTTAATAATTGTCACTTTTATAAAAAGTAACAATAATTACACAATTATCACTCCTTATCCTATGCCCTTAGGGCATAGGATAGATAAACCCTTTACAATATAGAGAAATTTGTTTCCCTTTTCTTGGAAGGTGGTATGTTCAGCCAGCCATCATGGTCATGGATGTAGTGTATTTACAATGCTTGTTATTCCTTCGGTTCTCCATGCACAGGGCACAAAAATCCTTTTCTAGAATGGAATGATGGTTGTAATACTGAATCTTGTCTATTCTTGTTCTTCTACCGGTCTGATGAGGTTGATGTTGATAACCGTATTGATTTTTCTTTTCCTGTGCAGAAAGGTACAAAACTTCGTATTGCTGATTTTGTTCATGGTGCCGATGGACTTGGGAACCAAAACTTCCCTCCACCACAAGGAAAGAAAATTGACAAGTCTGCTGCTGAATTTCTCGTTGAGCAAGCAAATCTTTACCCTGGAAAGGTCACTGTGGTGGCATTGGGCCCATTAACAAATATCGCACTGGTCTGATTCTTATTCATCTGGTACAAATTTGGCACATTTTCTTGCTTAATGACATTCATAACAGGTTACTGTGGTCTACTTGTTGAGGCAGGCTCTTGAACTAGATCCTTCATTTGCCAAAAACGTTGGACAAGTTGTTCTTCTTGGTGGTGCATTTGCAGTTAATGGAAATGTAAATCCAGCAGCTGAGGCCAATGTAAGCTCCCCAAAGCTCTGCCCATCAGTTTATTGAAATAAAATTAATGTAATTTTTAACTTTTGTTAAATTTTGGACAAAGTGACAACTCTGTTTAGTATAATTTCACCACGCAAGTTCATTTTTCAAAACTTTGTTTGGCAGATTCATTGGGTTGTATCAGTTATATTGTAGGCTTGATCCATATTTCTTTAGTTGAGAAAGATTTCTTGTGATAATGGAAATACTTTGAAAATAAAATGAAGTATCACTTAAATTGTTGTTAATGTGAATATCTTAGTAGCACCTCCTCGCCTCTCACTCTCACCCTTTTAACCCTTGAACTGATTGACCAGATTTTTGGTGATCCGGACGCTGCAGATATTGTGTTCACAAGTGGAGCTGATATTTTAGCTGTAGGGATAAATGTTACCCATCAAGTTGTTCTGACAGGTAATTGTTGTCATTCTCTGTCTTTCCCACTGCTAATTCAGGTTCTTTTGAACAAAACCATATCTAATACTGCTTTCATTTACTTTGTCTGAGGAACCCATAATCAAAATTCCTGACAAATATTTGATCATTTTGGGCAGAACATATGGGAACTAATTGGAGAAATTTAAAATGTCAGAGGAAAGCATTTGATTAACCAATAGTTCTCTATGAGCACTGCACAATCCTAGTTAACCCCATTATTTCATGTTTTGTTTATTTGTTCAGTTTCATACCATTTTGATCCTTCTTGATGCATTGTAGATGCTGACCGAGAAAAATTGGAAAATTCAAGTGGAAAATTTGCTCAGTATTTGTGCAAGATTTTGAATGTCTATTTTGCTTATCATCATGAGGCATACAGCACCAAAGGTTTGTATGCTGAGCCAGGTTAACGCTATTCAGAGTAATCAGAACATTAGCCCACTGATTTATTAACAACAGTTTTCAATCATGCTGTAGGTGTTTACCTTCACGATCCAGCAGCCATTCTTGCAGCCATTAATCCTTCCCTTGTCACATACACAGAAGGTGTTGTGAGAGTCCAAATCACTGGCATCACAAGAGGACTGACAGTATTGTATAACAAGCAAAAGAGGTAGGGTTTCTCTCTCTATATTTCAGATGGCAATTTTGTTACTTTCACCTTGGGTGACTAGAATTGAATACCTAATGACAGTCTTTCACAGATAGGAAACATTTCTAGAATCAAATGCCTAGTGATAATTGACCCTTCAAATCCTGGCTTGTAACAGCTCCAACACGATCCTTACTGACTTATTTCTTGTCGACTAGGTTTGGTGAAGTCACAGAGTGGTCAGATAAACCAACCGTGAAGGTGGCTGTCACAGTAGATGCTCCAGCCATTGTCAAACTAGTTATGGACAGGCTGATGGACTCCTGATGTGTAGAGATAGGAGCATGCTAAATTGCTAATAATCAAGTATGCTCTATTTGGTTGCCAGTAGACTTTGATCGTGAATTGTATCATTGTTGCCAATGGCTCTGAAAGGTGCAACTGCAAGAAGCATCTGAATTTCTAATTGCTTTGATAATGATTTGGCATGGATGCTTGTAAGCTTTTACATCTCTATTCACTTGCAATAATGAATTGACGACCTTCTATTTTATGGGATCAATCTAACAGCTAGACCAAATTGAAAGAAACCAAAAGTTTATGGACTTGATAGAATGAGAGAAGATCAAGGACTAAAGTGAACTAATATGAAAAAATTGAGAACTACAATCGATGTTTACAGCCATGAAAGATTTGGCACGAAACCCGAGGTTCCGACATGCGAGATTTTGGAAAATTGAAACGGGGTTCGGAGAAAGATTTGATTTTGACGCTGGGAATGTTGTTTTGGGCTGAGGTGATGGCCAACTATAATTTTGTTAGGCTACCAATTTTACATCAGTGTATAGTTTTTTCTTAAGTTTTTTTTTTTCTCTTTTTTTTAATGTAGTTAGTTATAATATTTGTAATTTTATCAATTTTATTTGTTTAAAATTATTTTTAATATATTAAATAATAAATATTAACTGTTTTATCAAATTAACTTATAAAATTATTCTTTTATACTTTATGGTGACATTCATGATTTTGAACAGGATTATAAATTAAATATGTAATTTTTAGTTAGAATATTACTTTTTTTTTAGATTTTGAGGTTGCAACTTCAAAATATATTAAATTTTACTGGAATTCAAAAATATTAAATCTTTTTCATTGAGGTCTCCAAATTTTGAACTGCATTGTTTGTGTTGAAGGCTATGAGAAGTATGAGGGAGATGTAGCTAATATATCTCCTAAATAGCTTAAGTTCTAAACATGACCTCTAGTACTGTCCTTGTCTTTGCAGGGAATTTCGTATGGGTTCAGTCTTTTAGCTGATAAGGTAGCTTTTATTCCTTCACTTATGGATTCCTTTATATTTCGTCTGCATTAACGTTGCTAAGGCATCTCTTGATTGATTGAAAAAGATTTATGTCAAAATTGTATATCATCAAAGTTCATTAATCATTATGCTTTCTAATTTTTATTTCAACCTGATTTGCGATATTAGTTTGCCCTCTGTGTTGTCCATATCACATGAGGTCATTCTGGATATCTTAGCTGCCTGATCACTTGATTCTGTAATGGCCACTTATCATCATCATTGGCATTACCCACCTGTCTTACCATAAATTTTTAACCTATAACCTATTGGTTGAGTTCTTCCATGCCATGGAGCACGTACTTATAACATGGTACTACTTGCTTCAGTTTCAACAAAAATCATCTGACATCACCTTTCTTAGGTTAATCTTCTAGCTAGAAAGTTGGTAGAGCCATACTCGTGTGATTGTCTTCCCTTGAGTGGATCTTCCACTGATGCAGATGTAGAGGAGATTGCTCGTGCATGGTGTGACATTAGAGGGAGTATTTTGTATCTTGCCCCTAACCAGGATACTCCACATAAAATAAGTTGCAGTTGGCTGACAATTAATCAGGGTCAGCACTGTTGAACCTTTATATGTATATTCATTCTGTTTCTTGCCTGCTACCTTGTGCTTTGAACTTATAGTAAATCTAGTGCTGAAACTGGGTTCTCCTTTCTTCTCAGATGTTGAAGTTGCCAATTCCTGTCCAAAATCAAGTAGGCTTGATATTGACAAACTAGATGAGCTACCTTTTACTATTTCCCACTTAAATAAAAAGGTCACCGCACATGAATTTTTTCTTGTATTACTCCCTACATATATTTACAAAAAAAAAAAATGCAGTATCCTCGTGTACTTCCAAATCCACATATACCCTACACCGCAAAACGGTAAAGTGTAATTATATGCATTCAAAACAGTACTGAACTTAAATGTTAGAATATATAATGAATAATGTATAAATTGTCCTGATACATACCATTGATTTGTCCAAGGATATATAATGAACAGTTTCTTCCACATTTTACGCAGGTAATGGACGAAGACGTTGTCACAGTTGGTTACATTATGAAACCATCTCGTGAAGAAGATTTTGTTAAGGTAAGTCACTTTCGTTTAAAAATTGCATATTCTGTATCTGGGAAGAAAAATGGAATAGTTCTGATGTAAGAAAATATTAACTAATGATCAATATATCATGTGACTCAGTCTGGTTCTGGGCCTGGTCTGATTGATGAGCAACTGGGTTTGTTTATTTTAAGTGGTGGTATCATGGTTTGATTTCTTCTAGCAATATTCTTCTCATGGCTTACTCAGCAGTGAAAGCACCTTGACAGTACTTTAGGCTTATTCTTGTAGTTTTTCAATGTTCATATTTAATCATATACTCTATGACTGAGGAATTATGGTATTGTTATATGAAACTAATTGGTCGTTGGCTTTGCTGGGTAGCAGTTAGCTATTTTGCTAATCGAAATAGCCAGTCATGTGCTCTAGACATGGAGATTATGTATCCTGTCTCAGGTTTTGGATAAGATAAGATAAATGAAAATTATTCAACAAGTTTGTTCAAATCATCTTAGCAAGGATTATCAACTTTTCTTATTACATTTGAAACTTATGGTGATGGCTAAAAAAATAAAACTTATGCTTAATTTTTGCTGAATGGATATCCTAAAGTTTGTGTTTCTCCTTTGTCTTACTTACATCTTGAGCTCAAACGTGCAGGTTAACAATTTTGATGAGCCTGATTTTGCAAAAGACTGCTTGAAGCTAAATTGTCTCTTCCAAGTATTGTGAAACCTCGAGTTGCCTGTGGTGTAGCTGATGCTCACAGTATGGTAATTATTTTCTTATTTCATTGTCATACTACTCAATACTCGAATAGTTACATCATTACAGAGAGAAACTTATTGAGTTACTGAAATTTGATTTATATCTCTATCTCTCTCTTTCCTTTTTAATTCCCCCATCTCAGCAGAACAACTCCAGTTTGGAAAATCTGTGGCAGTATTCCTCCATAAGGTCTTAGTGTTGCCTTCTATTGTCAGGTCCCGATAGGACAGAAGTTCACATTTTCTTTGCCCGATATCAATTAGAATGAGCTATTTTAGTTTGTATCATTGGATGTCTCTGGTTCTCAACAAAGATATTGATGTAATCCTAGATAGCATTTTGCTAAATACATAACCTCATTGCTCTGCTTTCAAAACTTCACCTTGCATTCTCAATTAATCCAACATGAATACTTGGGCTTTCTTTTGAGATTTTATATAAAATGATTGTGAATTGGAGTTTGAAGTTTGATGTTGGGGTTCAGTATAAATGAGCCATATTTATTAGAGCTTCTCATTTCCTTTTCTTTTCCCATCCTTTTGTTAAACAAAGCTTAATCTTGATATAACAGGCAATAGTCTTTAGAGTTGAAGACTTCAAGGATTTGAATGTTCCAATTCCTGCTGTTGTTCAGGTGAGCATGTACTAATTTTTAATGTTGTTTCCGTAACTCCTTGTCTTCCCATGTGGTCCAGTGATTGATATTATTTAATCCCTCTCTCATTTGTTTAAAAATTGTAAATCCTTGCCATTACCCGAATTTGCATTTCTCATTCTTTTATGTAGAAGCATATGCCACAGGGAGTTCTTAATCTTTGATTTTTCTGAATTTCTTTAATGTGAGATTATCTAATGAAGGTTGCTAGTTTCCTGATGACTTTTACTTCTTCTGCAATATGATTGTAATTCTTTAATTCAATCAGGTTCCAATTGTGGATCTAAAACAGGAAATTTATGGAACTGCAGGAATATGTGGATCATTCATCCACTCTATTCAAGTTTTATGTCCTGGGTAAACGAGTTTTCCAGGCAGTAAAGAAGTCTACACCAAATGCTGATGTTCTGATGAAATTATCTGAAAGAAATGGACTGAAACCTATACTGTTTGACAGGTAACCCTTCTCACAATAACTTAGCTTTCTGGAATAATAGTTTAGATCATCTAATGAAATTCCTCTAAATGATCTATTCACAGCCTAAAATCTCTACCTACTGATACTGGAAACCAGCATTCTGGAGACCAGGATTGGCATATTAATCTTGGACTCGTCACCAGGGCTGCAAAGTGGCTTTCAAGGACACTTGATCTGACCATCTTTGGGTTTGATGTTGTCGTAAGTAGCTGACATGGTCTACATATTTTACTTTGTTAAGCCATCTCCACTTGTATCACCAAGTTGGGCCTATGCTTCTCAAATTTAAAGGAAAACAAAAATTTATACCTTGGTTTCTCATTTACATTCATTCAGATTCAAGAAGGCTCTGGTGATCATGTCATTGTTGATGTGAACTACCTCCCATCATTCAAAGAAGTTCCTGATGATGTTGCCATACCAGCCTTTTGGGATGCTATTAGAAATAAGTTGGATTCAGAAGCAATTCAAAAACAATGAAACAAAGCAACCCGGTCTCTATACCTTCACCAGTGAGCAGAAGATTGAGTTAAAACAGGTCTGAAGTAATCATCTATGGTTCCAGTGCGTATAATTGGGCTCTCAGAAGCGTGGCATCAAGACAAATATTTGAAGATCTAAAGCTTTTTTTTATTTAAAAAAAAAAGGGAAAAAAAAATACTAATAATAGATCTGGCCTCTAATACATGCTTCCTCAAGGTAAGTGTCAAAATTTTCTTTTGAAACAAAATTTATCAATTCACCACTTGCAAATATTTTATTGGTGAAATATTATTAATGAGTCAATATCCTTGAATTAAGTTGAATATAATCTCTACCAATCAAGTAAAAAGGGAGCTATCTACCCCAAAATTAGAGAAGATATACATATTTTTAAGAATATAAATTAAATCTTCTTAATTATGATTTTTTTAGTTTTTTCTTACAAAATTTTA
>BPVZ01000024.1:2615545-2635757 GCA_020521535.1 Rubroshorea leprosula | reverse complement strand
TCTAATGAAATTCCTCTAAATGATCTCTTCACAACTTAAAATCTCTATCTATTGATACTGGAAACCAACATTCTAAAGACTAGAATCAGCATATTGATCTTGGACCCATCACTGGGGCTACAAGGTGGCTTTCAAGGACACTTGATCTAACCATCTTAGGGTTTGATGTTGTTGTAAGTAACTCACATAGTCTACATATTTTACTTCGTTAAGCCATACCCATATGTATCACCAAGTTGGGCCAATGCTTCTCAAATTTAAAGAAAAACAAAACTTTATACCTTGTTTTCTCCCTTACATTCATTCAGATTTAAGATGGCTCTGGTGACCATTGTTAGAAATTTTATGTGGGCTATTGCTAATTGTATTTTAGTTTTTCTTAAAATGGGTCAAATGGAAAAAATCGATAAAGCCCAATAAAGTTATGTGATCCAAATGAGTCTAGATTTTATCTCAGTTTTATATAGTGTGATATGAATGGGTGTAGAACCTAAAAGATGGCTTACTTGATGAGGGGTGCCCAAAATATTATTATAATAGGGCTAGGTTTTCTCTCTCGTTCATAAAACCCTACCTCTATAAATAGTAAAGTTAGGGAGCAACATGACCCATTAGTTGTCACTATACAGAAGTTGAATAAGGAGAGGAAGATTTAGCATTTTAACTCTTTCTATTTGTTTCTTTTGAAGGTATATAGATCAATGGCTTCCAATGATGATATGTGATTTTATTATTTAATTATTTAAGTATAGA
Source organism: Rubroshorea leprosula (assembly GCA_020521535.1). Taxonomy (NCBI): domain Eukaryota; kingdom Viridiplantae; phylum Streptophyta; class Magnoliopsida; order Malvales; family Dipterocarpaceae; genus Rubroshorea; species Rubroshorea leprosula. The sequence continues at coordinate 2,635,004 of BPVZ01000024.1, read as the reverse complement.
GTTTAGAATCTAATTGTGTTAAATTTATGTATTAAAAATTTTACAACCATGTCATTGTTGATGTGAACTACCACCCATCATTCAAAGGAGTTCTTGATGATGTTGCCATTCCAGCCTTTTGGGGTGCTATTAGAAATAAGTTCAATTCAGAAGCAATTCAAAAACAATTAAACAAAGCAACCGGGTCTTTATACCTTCACCATTGAGCTGAAGATTGAGTTAAAATAGGTCTGAAGTATTCATCTATTGTTTCAGTGTCTTTGTGAGTTTTGCCTGGAGCCGAAAATGTACATGGTGGCAGGGAAATTAAGATACTGGAGTTCTACCAAATTTTAAGTTTCCAAGGCGCGCTTACGAAGGAATAATTTTGGGATGGGAAACTCTTTTAATTTATCTTTTTTTCATTTTTCTATACATTTGCGTGGGCTTTTTCACTTCCACTTTTCTCTCTCTTGCTGTGGGTATAATTGGGCTCCCAGAAGCATGGCATCAAGACAAATACTTGAACATCTAATGCCTTTTTTTTTTTCTTTTTTCTTTTAAAATTATTTAGATAATTCAATGATAATCTATTTTTATTGAAAATAAGAGATTTTGAATTTAAATTGTATAATATACTGTTGATGTAAGATAAAAAATGAAAGAAATTACCTCTTATTGTGCAATCAACATAAAAAAAAAACCCCTTTTTTAAAGAAAAAAATACTAATAATTGATCTGGCTTCTAATTAATACATGCTTCCTCAAGATAAGTGTAACATTTTTAGTTTTTTTTTTAACAAAATTAATTAATTTACCACTTGCCTATACCTTATTGGTCAAATGTTGTTAATGAGTCAGTGTTGGATTCAGTTGTGTAATCCATTTTTAGTGTTGTAAAAAAGAGGTCATTTACGTTAAAATTAGATAAAAAAATTTTTTCAGGTGATAGATTAAATTTTGTTACTTATAATATTTTTAATTAATTTTATATAAAACTTTCATAATAAATTCATATATTTATAATTTTTAATTGAGTAATTAAAATTTTTATATTTTATTTTGGTTAATTTAATATAAAAATTTATATAATATTAATTATAAATATCATAATTAATGAGATTTTAACTTATAAAATCATACAAGGAATAGTGTATGTTATAATATGGTCCCTTTTTATGTTAAATATTAAGAAAAAAAACAGAATTAATTTTATAGATGGATAGATTTGACATCAATTTTAAGAAAAAAAAAATTGTCTAAATCAATAATAAAATGAAATTTAACCAGAAGACAAGGAAAATGAAATTAGCTTTTCGTAGCAAATCCACCGAATTACCGGACTACTGAGAAAAAAAAAAAAGGGCCGAAATTGGTTCAAAAATAAAGTTGAGGCATCAAATCGCGTATTTAACTTTTTACATGCTTAGTAATACTCAAGAAAATAAAATAATTTTTTTTTATTTTTATTTTTTTAGTTTTATAAATCTGATCTGAACAAGTGAACATCGCATCAAATTGCGATTTTCTCTGCACTCTCCCTGTCGCCGCTATGGCAGCATCAGTTGCGGCTTTTTTTTATGTGGTTTTCTTCAAATTGCTGAACTCAAGACCTATACCGAGAGGTTTTTAGTAAGGGTTGCGGAGCAAGGGTTGTTATGGGAGTGATAAAAGACGGCAAGGTCTCCGGCAGGTTACCGGCCGACGACTCCTTCGCAGTGCACCATCCCGGCTACCCTTCTACGACGTCTCGGGCCATCGAGACCCTCGGAGGAGTTGAAGGGATTGTCAAGGTAAATTCCTAAAATATGGACAATATTACTCCAGTTGAGTCTGGAATATTGTTAAAGATGTGAGCTTTTTGGGGTCTTGAATGTTGTTTGAGTATGTCTTCATGTGGGTCTTTTGCAAATTTTGGTGCTTCCTCAAGCTTTAGACTTCACATGACAAATACTGAGCTTGCGCAAACTTTGAGTAAGCAAAGACACGTTGCTTGATGAAGTAGACATCATTTTTTGCTAAAAATGAGAACTTTTACCCCAAATTGTGAATCATGATAACTCAATCTGGATCTTGATCAATGATGGATAAGCTTTTACGATTGCCAAATGCCTAACTGTTCTTGGGGCTTATTAATTTAGGGTCAGGGTAAACTTAAGGTGATTTTAACTGTATAATGGACGAGTAGCATTTAATGTCCCCATTTAAGCTCATCGTGGAGAATATATGTTTTTCAGTTAGAACTTTTTGCAAATTACAATGCAGATCACCAGATGGTCGTAGAAGGAAAAAGTCATCATTTACTTGAGCCCTTTTGTATTTTAGCTTGGCTAGTTAGTATATGCTGTGCTATTAAAAGCTTCCTGCTGCTTATCATTTTTTATTGTTTGTTGTTCTGCCTATCATTTATGACTTGGATTTTTTCTTTTAGGCTCGTTGCTCACAGTCAAACAGGCTAGAGCTTCGTTTCCGTCCTGAAGATCCATATTCTCATCCTGCATTTGGGGAGCTTCGTCTTTGTAACAATTTGCTATTGAAAATATCTAAAAAGAAGTCATGTGATGACCTGAGTGCTAAAGTTTCAGATAGATTACCAGAGGCAAGTAATTCAGAAAATAGAGAACAGGCATCTCAACCTGAAATTCAATCGGTTACCTCTGCTAAAGAAAATGAAGCACAGATATCTGAACCAGATAAAGCAAACCTTTGTGCTGATATTGTTGCTCGAGTCTCAGAAGCTTATCATTTTGATGGTGAGAATTGATTTTATCCATATACCTTTTTGGCAATCTTCTTCTAGGTAGTTTAGCTTTTCCATGTATCCTTTGTAGCCCAAAGGAGCTCAGTTGGTATTCTTTTTTGATTTTATAAAGGCATGGTTGACTATCAGCATGTTCTTTCTGTTCATGCGGATGCTGCGAGGAGAAGAAAGAGAAATTGGGCAGAAACAGAGGAGCCATTCTTTAGTAAGTCCTTTATGTTACCTGCCTCAGTCCCTTTGAAATAAAATTGCTATCATTCATTCTTGGTTAATAATCTCTCTGTTTACGATTCCTCATAGAAAAGGATGGTTTTATGGATATGGATGAAGAGGATGTTATGATGCTACTGCCGCCACTTTTTTCACTCAAGGATGTTCCAGAGAATATAGTGTAAGAAATGTTTTATGCTTCTTTTGGTGTAAAGGTTTAGTGAGACCCTTTAAATTTCCTCTTTCTTTTTGCAAATTGTTTGAATTTTTGTATTTAGTGAATCAACTTCAACTTAAGAGTAAAGAGAATGTTAGAAGTGGTTTAAGAAGGATTGAGTAACAAGTGACAGCTTAGATATTTAAGCATACGTGTATCAACATCAATTGGCATGTGTTTTCTAACAGAAAACATGCCATTTGTGTCTACATATCCACATGCACACATTGACAAAATTTACATGCACAAGAAACCTGCGCATATATGAGGTTGAGGTTATTGTCTCTGCAGAATCACTAAAGTAGTTTTAGTCTTTCTGTTTACTAATGTTTTAGCTTTCGTATTATGATTCTTCTTCTTGACTCTAAAAAACGTGTTTAGTTGTTTGAGCCAGGTGATTCTAGGTTATATGGAAAATTATACTTGATTATTTAGTTTATTAAACTAATTTCTCAAATCATTATAATTTCAGGCTAAGACCATCATCCACTCTAAGTTCAAAAAAGAAACAAGAGCAAGTTATGCAACATTGCTCTGAGGTATTTGCTAAGAAAATTGGTACATTTTCTGTATCAAACTTTAGCCCATATATATCTATTTTTTAATTTTCGCATATGTGGACATCAGCTTTCCCAGTTGCACCTAGATACAGACAGTTAGGCCCTAGTGGCAAAGCGCAGGTTGCATTTTAATGTTCCTGCAAAAGTTATCTTGACAATCTCATTTTAATCTGTTGGAATTTGGCCTTAAGTCACGACACCTGGGACTTGGATTTTGATGCAAGTTATCTGGACGGCTTCTGCCTAGTAATCTTTTCACAAATGCTTACTGATATTGTTGACCCATTATGTTCTAATTCCTCAGATTTATTGTAATTAATATATATTCTCTGTTGGCTCCTTGTTGGTTCCCTGGTCTAGATTTTCAAAATATTGGATATAATTTATTCTGTGTGGTCATTATATCACCCTACCATTTAATTTTTATCTTTGGTTCCCAATATTATTTAAGCTAGTTTTGTTTACACAATGTCTTAATTTCTTTTCAATGCATCTTAGTATCTTACTATATCTTAATGACATTGAGTGAACTTACAATTATAATTTGTCCTTTATGCAGATGCAAATAGAGAGAGCCCTTGCAATTGATTTCAACATTAAAGATATCCTGCTTGTATTTAACTGTGATACTTGAGTTCACACTTTTGTTTTTCAATAACTAAAACTTATAGTGCTAAACCAGATAAGAGATTATACAGATAATAAGTTTCTAGTATCATATAATGAGAAAACAGAATGATCTCAACCTAAATGCTGCATAAGCCTTTTTACTTTTTGGCGTTTCTGTTTCACTTAGCGTCCACACAGATACCTAAGAGAATCAATTGGGAGGAGCTTATAGCCGAAGGCTCAGAGCTCTGGGAGTCACAGATGGCTGTTTCTAAGCTTTTTGATGAGCGACCAATATGGCCCAAGGAATCAGTAGCTGAACACTTGCATGATAAAGGTCTCAAATTTAGCAATCTGATGCTTAAAAGGTCTTGCTTGGAACCTTCCAATTCTATTAGTTATTCTTTCTTAGACCTGCTGATGTCACTTTATTATAATATTTCCTGGCATTTGGACAGATTTGACATCTTGGAATAATGTTAAAGTGGTGACTTGTGACTTTTCAGGCTTCTACTTGGTGTTGCTTACTACTTCTCAAAAGGACCATTTCTCAGGTTCTGGATCAGGAGAGGATATGATCCTCGCAAAGATCCCAATTCTCGCATGTGAGAATTCTCTTGACCCATTCAGTATCTGGCATTTTAATGTAAATTCTTTAAGGGAATATGAAAACAAGTTGTTGGAGCCTTTTCTGATGTTTGTTGTTTTCATTATTTGTTTAAGCAGATATCAAAAAACGGACTTTCGCATACCTGACGAATTAAGGAGTTATTGTGATACTAACACAGATAAAGAGTAAGTTGTTTCTGCTATCTTTTCTCTCTGTAGAGATTTTGAGATGTAAGAATTGAATTTGAAGATGCACTGCACGTCATTAAGTCATCTATTCTTCAGATTAAAATTACTCTCACTGATATGATGTCTAAAGTCCCATAGAAAACAAATTTCAAGTATTAATTACAGCTTTCATTTCATTGTGTTCCACTATTATTCTTGACTCTTCTCTTCTCTCTTTCATACTCATTCCCGATCTTCAACAGCCATGTGAGTTGAAACCTCTGTTAGGTTTTTTACTATTATTTATAAGAAAGGAGCTCTATTCTTGTAGAAGATTAGGAGAAAAGAGGCTCAAAAACAGTGAAAGATTGGAGTTGTGAAGGCCAATAAAGGACCTCCTAGAGTTCTTGATGAGCATAAACTAAATCATGATAAAATGCATTTACCAGTTAACCTGTATGTAATAGCTAAGCACTTACTTTCTTTGTCAATTGGAAAAAGAAATGTTTTTATCTGAACCTTAGAAGATGATAAGAAGGCTTTCTTAGGCTTGTTTTATTGCAGAGATGAGACATATGAATTAATCGATTACTAATTTTCTATGATTCTGTGTTGCATTATACTCTTACTGTCTCATTCAGTTCACTTCTTTTTCATCGTGTTTATACACCTTTATGGTACAACTTTAGGATGTGTATTCTCATTTTAACAATATATATATATATATATATATATATGACTAATATGAGGAGGGATCCATTTACACACAAGTCTTACACATTACACTTTAACAAAATCTTGACCATTCATCCCTCTACTTTCAATGGTTGAGATTTATCATGGCTTTTTCTGATTTTCTGTACACAGATTGAAGCCTAGGTGGGGGGATTTGTGTTCATTTCAAGTATTTCCTTTCAAGTGCCAGACATTTTTTCAGCTGTTTGAACTGACTGATGATTATATCCAAGAAGAGATAAGAAAGCCTACAAAGCAACCAACATGCAATGTGAGTATTTCCTCTTAAGTTTTGCACATGGAGTATTAATTCATTTTGGCCCTTGATGATTTACAGGTTTTTTTTTTTCTTCTTCTTTAACTTTTCCCCTTGGGGGAGGATGCATGGTATTTTTATCCATCATCATCATTATTAATTTTCATTTTTTGGCAATTTAAGTTTCTCTTTGGGTGATGTCCATTCATGCTCTTCTTCTAAAATAATAGATGTACATTCATGCTTCTTAAGTATAAGTAAACAATCTTGATTTTGATTCACATTTTCTAATGCTTTTTCACATAGATTTAACTGATCACTCTTAGTATTAGTGATAATACATTCAACTGTGAATTGTGCATCTTGTTATGAATTCTTTATGGCACAAAGGATAAGCTGGCTCTGAATTTACTTAGCATTAGAGTACTGAGAAAGTGTTCTTCTATTGAGTATTTAGTGTTACATGCTAGCCCTTTTAGGTAATTCTTTCCCACTTAAATTTTGTAAACAAGCATTTTATGGCCCATTGTGCATGTCCAATGCTTGCAGTCTAAAACAGGATGGTTCTCAGAGAATGTGCTTGATTGCTTGAGACTCCGGGTAGCAGTTAGGTTCCTATCACTATTTCCCAAACCAGGTGCAGAAAAAATATTGAAGAATTATTCCAATGATTTTGAAAAGTCAAAGAGAACGTGCATTTACAAGGATGCAGTGAACCCTGACCAAAATGAGCATCAGGAAAATAGTAAAGGTCCAAATTTACAATCCTCATTGTTTTATTCATTTGTTGTCCTCGTCATTCTCTATTGGTTTAACAAGTTGTTAGAAGGTTAAAGTTTTATTCATGTATTTGATGGCTTATTCACACCTAATTGTATATTTAGCTAATTTTTTTTTTTTTTAAATCTCCATTCACAGAATTTACAGGTAATGAAGATAAAGATATGAGAAAAAGTATTGATGATGAGGAAGAGGAAATTGAGGCTGAGGAGGAGGAGGAGGAATTGGATGCATATGGAACCCTTAATTTGGTAAAACCTTGTCTCCTTCATTTCACATTCTTGCAACAGATTATGCATATAAATATTGTTTTCAGCATGTCTGTTTTCCTCTGTTTATGTCTAGTTTTCTTGCTTACAGGCTGGTGAGGATAATGAAGGACCTCTGCAACGTGATTCATGTATCCTTTAATTATACTTATACATACTTTTTCATAAAACTTGGATCTTAAAAGTAGTAAGCATACTTAGTCTCTAGCAAATCTCTCAAACTTGTTGTAGGAAGAATTCAAGGGCTATCTTCCAATGTAAAAGCTGATTCTATTGAACCCTGGTAGATCAAATCCTATTTCCCAATGCATCAAGAGTATTGCTACCTATCTTAGTTTAGGAAAATAATTGGAAGTTTGTAAGATCACTTCTGGTAGTGATTGTTTCTTCTTTAGCTATATAGAGGAATTCTTGTAGGTAAATAGGCCTGAGATAAACTAATTGCTTTTCATTTACCTTGCCTTTTCTCTTCCCGCGAGAAGATTTTTAATTAGTGACCTCAGCCTTACTGTTGATCGTAAGGAAAATTTCAGTTTTTGTGGTCGTTTGAGGGAGCCATTGGGATTTGATCTATAGATCGCAAGTGAAAGTAGAAAGAATGTGCTAATTCTCACCATATTTTTTAGTGGTCGGTATATGGGAAGATCCATACTTAGCAGGTGATTCTTAACTTCCATCAGGTTATATTTTTTGCATCAAAAACCAAGTACAACAGCTAATAGATTCATGTAAGAGTGCACAAAAACAGACATGTCTGTATACGTTTTCATGCAGAAAAACACGCATTGGCTATGCAGCTATGTATTTCTGTAAACTTTATGCCCATCTATATGTTCTTTGCCTGCTTGAGATTTCCCATATACTGCTTAGATCTGGATATTGAAATCAACTCGAGAACATACTTGCAAGAGCTCTTTGGTAGCTTTCCATCTTCTGCTGCTGCTATTAATAAAATACAAGATGCAGAAACCAGCGATGGAGAATACCAGATATATGAGCAATATAGTGATGGCAACTTCTCTGATGATGATGACAGCTGACCAATGCTTCAACCTCAGAAGTTTACAGAGGTTCTTCTCCGTCTTCATCCTCTTATTCATTCAGGCTTCACTTAGAGATCAGTATGATCACAAATATTACATACCTGAAAAGCGGCTTCTGTTGTTTTGCAGGGTTTGTGATGCTGCATTGTAGGTAGTCTTGCAGAAAGAAGCTATAAACACCGAGCAGCAGATGATCCACACATCCTGACTTTGTACATTTCCGGCTCTTCACCACCATTTCATTACTTCTGTGATACAACTGAGCCAAGAGTACTATATTATTACTAGTTTTTCTTCAGCGCATGAAAGACTAATTTGCCTCTAAAAAGGGAAAAAAATGATAATTTATTATAAAGATCGTCTGTACATTGATGGTGCATTCCTATTTTTTACCCCTAACAACATTCGAACTTGTAATTATATTTGAGTAATCAGTCTTTGAAAATCTTCAGCCTTGTGCTTCAGCCTGGTGCTCTTGCCTGATGTTGGATTTGTAGGTTGGATTATATTATATTATAAAATAAAACTCATTAAATAGAAGAAGATTCTTAATATCAATTGTTTTTTATTCCATTAATTTTTTTTAATATTAGAGATGAGACTCTATTAATATGAAAAATTATTTACAAGAGTAAAATGATTATTAGGTTAGAAGGGTATTCTTTTTATTCAATTTTTTTTTCTTTTTTGGAACATTCCTTATTCATCTATTTTAGTTGTATAATTTGAATTATAAAATAACATTATGGAAAGATAAAATGTGAAAAAAAAAAAAGAGAGAAAGAAATTAATTATTCAAGGTCCAATAATATGGGGAATTGTGGTACGTGTTGTTATCCTTGTCCATGAACTCTGAGTACGTCCCGCCTTCTTCTCCGCTCTCTCAATCCAACCTGCGGTATTCTCTCACCAAAACCATTTTTCTCTCGCTCTCTGTTTCCCATTTCCCTTTTTCTATCTCTCATTCTTCCTCTACTTCTCTCTTTTGATCCTTCTTCTTTCCTTTCATGGCGGAGCGTCATAAAGAGGTGGAGGACAGGGAAGCGCTTGCGGGTTTAAGTCCTGTTCCACAACCGCACAGGGTTAATCATTCCTACAGCCAGCAGCTCCGCGGTAACCCTGGCGAGAAACGCCACCAGGGTCGCAAGCACAGCCTCGACGATATCCCCAGGCCTGTAGACCGTGATCTTTCTGACGATGAGTTCTTCAATCGCTCCTCTAGCATTGCCACCACTAACTCTATCAACCACGGTGGTGGCGAAGATTACTTGGCTTCTTACAGGCTTGATCAGTCCCTCTTAATGGATGATGGAACAGAGGATGTTCGGCAATGCCAGCCGCTGCAGGAGTTTGTAGGGGCCGGCGCGGGTGCGGGGATTTTCAAGGTACCTGTTCGTGCTGCTGTGCATCCTGGACGTCCACCGTGCCTTGAATTGAGGCCGCATCCACTCAGGGAGACTCAGGTGGGGAAGTTTCTGAGGAACATTGTTTGTACAGAGACGCAACTGTGGGCAGGGCAGGAGAATGGAATCAGATATTGGAGATTCGAGGATTCATTTGAGCCTGGGCTCCAGGGAAAGGCAAGGAGAGGTGATGAGGATGCAGCGCCATTTCATGAGTCAGTAAACACGTCTCCCACATTATGTTTGTTGGTGGATAATGGGAATAGGCTTGTTTGGAGTGGACATAAGGATGGTAAAATCAGGTCATGGAAGATGGATCAGCCTGTTGATGATGATTCTCCTTTCAAGGAGGGCTTGTCATGGCAGGCACATCGCAGTGCTGTTACTTCTATTATCATGAGCTCCTATGGTATGCCTTCTTTGATCATCCATTCATATTCAAAGTTTCCAACAAGTGATGTGAATTACTAACTTTTTAGACGTAATGTTGTTTTGATGCAGGTGATTTGTGGTCAGGAGGTGAAGGGGGGGTCATTAAGATTTGGCCATGGGAGTCCATTGAGAAATCCCTTTCTCTTAGACCAGAGGAAAAGCACATGGCTTCTCTGTTAGTAGAGAGGTCGGCCATTGATCTTAGAAGCCAAGTTACTGTGAATGGTAACTGTAGCATATCTTCTGCAGACATCAAGTGCTTGTTATCTGACCACATCAGAGCTAAGGTTTGGTGTGCTCAGCCGCTACACTTCTCCTTGTGGTATGTTTTATTTCTAACACTCTCTGAGGTTAATATAAAGGCCCTATTCAAGTTTTCTAGATTTTTGTTTCGAAGGTTGCTTCTTGTGCCTAGTTTGAACTTGAAACCTCAAATTTCCTGCTTTCCTTGGAGTTGAAACTCTGAATCAGTCTGCTTTCCTTGGAGTTGAAACTCTGAATCAGTCAAATTTAAGGGAGTCATTGTGGGATAATTTTATATGTTGTAGGGATGCTCGTACTAAGGAGCTTCTGAAAGTATTCAACGTTGAAGGGCAGATTGAAAATCGCGTAGACACACAATCCTCACAAGACCAACCTGTCGAAGACGAAATGAAGGTGAAATTTGTTTCCTCGTCAAAAAAGGAGAAACATGGCTTTCTGCAACGTTCGCGGAACGCCATTATGGGAGCAGCTGATGTGGTCCGGCGAGTTGCAACCAGAGGAGCAGGTGCTTTTGTTGATGACAATGCCAAGAAAATAGAGGCCCTCATTCTTACAGCTAACGGGATGATCTGGAGTGGATGTACAAATGGAATGCTTGTGCAGTGGGATGGAAATGGAAACCGGATGCTAGATGTTAATCCGCATGCCCGTGCCATCCAGTGCCTCTGCACTTTTGGGACACGAATATACATCGGCTATGTGAGTGGTATGGTCCATGTGATAAATCTCGAGGGAAATCCAATTGCAGGATGGGTTGCTCACAACGGTCCAGTTATAAAGATGGCTGTTGGAAACGGTCATGTCTTCAGCTTGGCCACTCACGGTGGTATACGAGCATGGAACACCTCCTCTCCAGGACCACTTGATCCTGCATTGCGAGCAGAACTAGCAGCAAAGGAATCCACTTACACAAAAAGAGACAACATCAGAATTCTGATAGGGACATGGAATGTTGGTCAAGGAAGACCATTACATGAAGCACTCATGTCTTGGTTGGGTTCTGTTTCTTCAGATGTCGGTATTGTTGCTGTTGGGTTGCAAGAAGTAGATATGGGTGCTGGTTTTCTTGCAATGTCAGCTGCTAAAGAAACTGTAAGATTATTGCAACATCTATTTCAATGTGTGTTTCATTATGTAGCAATAGTAATTGTTGAATGTTGGTGTAAACCATTTTTCCCTTACCGCTTACATTCCAAATGTAGGTAGGGCTTGAAGGGAGTTCTATTGGGAACTGCTGGCTTGACGCAATAGGGAGAGCCCTAGAAGAAAACACTACATTTGAACGCTTGGGTTCTAGACAATTGGCAGGATTGCTTGTATCTCTTTGGTAACTAACAAAACTGCGAATGTTTTCTTTTAGTTTTGGGTAAAACTTTAAATTTATCTCTGATGAGTCATTATGTCCATTAGGGTAAGAAGAAGTATCAGAATGCATGTCGGAGATATTGATGCTGGAGCAGTTCCTTGTGGCTTTGGCCGAGCAATTGGTAATAAGGTCTGTCTAACTGCATAATGTACATAAATCCTCTAAATTTCAATTTTTATATGCTCTTTTTCAATTTGCAATGATGAATGTTCACAGGGAGGTGTAGGATTGAGAATCAGAGTGTATGATAGGATAATGTGTGTTGTGAACTGTCATTTAGCAGCACATTTGGAGGCAGTGAATCGTCGAAATGCAGACTTTGATCACATATATAAAAACATGTCCTTCACCAGATCATCAACTGGACTCAACAATGCAGCTGGTATGGTGCGCTTCCTGTTTTTGTGTTGCTCTCTTGCCTTGTCCTCATATTTACTTCGGCTGCTTTATTCTTCTGGCTTGCCACTCCTACTTTGTCTTGCAGCTGGCGTCTCAACTGCTTCTCATACGGTTCGGGTTCCAAATGTACGTACTCTTTTTCATCGATGCATGTTCAAAGGAGAGAGCTACTTTCACAGCACCTTTTGCTACTTCCTTGTGAAGCTTTTGCATTGTTGAAACAACAAGAAGTCAACAACTGCTACAAAAGAGGAATAAGTTGAAGCAGCAAAAGCTGCTGTGGGAATAAGCACAACCTGGAGTAGAAATTTATTGTTATCTCTTTTTACATTGATGTATGGTACTCTCCACAGGCCTCTGGAGGCAACTCTTCTGAAGAGCAGAAGGAAGCTAAGCCTGAACTGGCTGATGCAGATATGGTCATATTCTTTGGAGATTTTAACTACCGGCTTTTTGGTATATCCTATGATGAAGCAAGGGACTTTGTGTCGCAAAGGTGCTTTGATTGGCTTAGAGAAAAAGATCAGCTCCGTGCTGAGATGAAAGCTGGCAAGGTTTTCCAAGGAATGCGCGAGGCTCTCATACGATTCCCTCCTACATACAAGTTCGAAAGGCATCGACCCGGATTCGCAGGTATCACTGACATGCTAAAAAAAGTGTTTTAACTGTCTCTGAAACAGGGTGTTTCCAGTTTATTATTATTATTTTTTTATTTTATTGTTTTCAAGGCTATGACTCTGGGGAAAAGAAGCGAATTCCTGCATGGTGTGACAGAGTAATATATCGGGATAATAGATCAGGAGAAGGGAATGACTGCAGCTTACAATGCCCTGTAGTCTCATCAATTTTGCTGTATGTTTCATGGAATATATATATATATATATATATATATATGTATGTATATATCTGGTCCCTCTTTTCAATGTTCCATGTTCTAAAATCTGGTTTCTGTATTTAATCAGGTATGAGGCTTGCATGGATGTGACTGAGAGTGATCACAAACCTGTTCGCTGTAAATTACATGTTAAGATTGCACATGTTGATAGGTCATATCGGAGAAAGGTATTTGGAGATATCATTCAATCTAATGAGATAGTCAGGTCCTTTCTTGAAGAATTACGTTGTGTCCCAGAAACCATTGTTAGCACCAACAGCATTGTTCTTCAGAACCAGGACACTTCAATTCTGCAAATCACCAACAAATGTGTCAAGAATAAAGCTATATTCAAGATTATCTGTGAAGGTCAGTCCACTGTAGATGATGGAGAACCGGCAGAGTATCATCCCAGAGGCTCCTTTGGCTTCCCAAGATGGCTTGAGGTAGTTGCTCTTGTGCTTCGCTTTTCATCTGTTTGGTAACCAAGAGAATAATTTGTTTTCTTGCTTCTGTTGAATTCAGGTTACCCCTGCAGCTGGCATAATCAAACCTGAATGTTCAGTGGAGGTTTCAGTACATCATGAAGAATTCCACACCCTGGAAGATCTTGTTGATGGCATCCCCCAGAACTGGTGGTGTGAAGACACCAGGGACAAGGAGGCACTTCTGACTGTGATTGTCCGGAGCAGTACCTCAACTGAGACGAGAAGGCATCGGATCCGTGTCTGCCACTGCTTCTCATCCAAGACTGTCCGCCTTGGCTCAAAATCTGGCTCTAAGAAAGGCAGTGGAGGTTCCTTCAATAGAGCTGAATCAGATGCAGCTGATGATGCCATTAACTCACGTAACCCTTAAAGCTAATGGAGGACCAATAGCCAAGAGAGCAGTACACAGATGCAGTACTTGTATGAGATGGGGACTGATAGCATAGCTGACGAATTCAGTTCCCTACATAGACAAAAACCCAGTCAATGTGAGGATGTAAATACTAGAGGAGAACGGCCACCATTTGACGTCTTAACTGGACAGGTTTGATCTGTTTATGTTCGTATCTTTATGTTTAGCACACTTGATCCTTTTGAGTCAGAGCATTCTAGTTTTTAAGCAGATTGTAGTATTATTGGAGAAATTACTTATTGACTATTGTAAGAAGGGAATGTTAATCCAGCAGCAATAATAAGCTGGTTGGTTTTCTAAGAAATGACATGTTTCTTAGTGTCCAAGATACTTTGGACATTTTTTCCCAGCTGGGAGCTAATTCTTTCTGCTTTCACTTGTGTGTAGGAATAATAAATGTAAATCTCCATATAGGGAATTCTTTCAAATTCAACTCTTTTAACTCTGTATCTCCTGTATGTGCTTTAACTTCATATGTTAGATTTAGATGTGTCACTTGAAGGGAACTAACATGAGGAACAGAAACCACAATTAATAAAGGCTCTTCAAATTATTTATGAACATCATATGTTGTTACAACTCCATATTTCCACACAAGATGGATTACAAATGAAGTTGAAACCAGAGATTGGGATACATGGTCGTTTTCAACAATTCTTGAGCTTCAGCCAAATCCTTTGCCAATATGAAAATCGAATTCAGATTGTGACCTGAGTTCATAGCAACTTCAAAACTAACAAAAATTGAATTCAGATTCTGACCTCAGTCCATTGCAACTTTGAAACCAAGAAAGGGAAAACCAAGTTTCCCCTGAAAAGAAGCTTTCAAGTGAAGTAGATAGGTAATCTGAATTCATCTCCCTTTCAATTGCTCAACCCAATAACTAGTTTCATACCTTCGTGCTCACTTTATTATTGAACACCTCAGTCAAGAACATGTGAGATCTTATGGTTATATTACATAGCACGTGCCCACTCTACACTTGGTCAGTTTCTCCCAGTCTTAAAGTGCATATAGCCTCTTGAATTCACCATTCAAAAACTCCGAATCTGAAACCACAGACATAGAGAAAGAACGGGAACGACTCTCAGCTTTCCTTATATTCCTTAACTTAGTCTCCTCTATTCTATGTCGAATGACAAAATAAAACATCGCACCAATTGTAGTTAGCATGATAGAGCCACCAATAAGAGTTGCAAACACAGCAAGCCATTGAGAATCCTTTCCAACCACCACATACGTCAGGGAAATAAATGCAACTGAAATGAAAAGACAAGCCAGCCACATAAGCTTGTTAATCACAAAGACAAGCTGCCTCTTTGCCTTCTGTTCAATCACCACTACTGATGTCTGAACAACGACAACAGCCAGGGAGATGAATAATGCAAGGCTGTCGAAAATAATGAAGACAAGGAATGCAGCATTGTTAGCTATGTGAGCCTGCCCAAGTGTAGCCCCTTGTTGTGTTTTATCCTCAACAAACTGTCCTGGAGGGGTGAAGATGGCAGCAAAAGCAACAGTAGCAATGAGAACAGCAACAACTGTTGCAGAGTTTATAGCATTGTTCAGGCCACTAATGTGCAACTTCTTAAGTCTCTTCGCAATCTTATGGACCCTGAAACCAGTTTGACGGGTTTGTTGGAGTTGGCTCTGGACATCATGTTTTATGTCACTGACAGTCTGCTTAAGTTGTTTTGCTGGATTTGTTGGCTTTCCATGGTCTTTTGAATTGCATGCTTTTGCTTCCTTTAAGATGGCAACAATTTCAGAGGTTCCAAATTTTTCTGCTATGTCAAGTGGACTTTCTCCAGCCTTGTTTACTGCATTGACATCAATACCCTGAAGTAATAACAAGCAACTAACCATCTGCAATCAAAATGAATCAAAATCTTAATACAAATTATATGAACAAAGAAAAGAACATCAAACTTCAAATATTCCAATTCCATATTGCAAAGTTAAAACAAAGTAAGATTGCATTACCTTGTTGCTTTTAACAGGGAAAGATATTGCGTACTAAACAAGGCCTTTCTTCAAAACCAGAACTAGTTCAAATAAAAATTGAAGCCTGAGTGTGCTATATTACCCTACCAACCATCTTTTTAAGTTGGTAAAGTTAGCATAACAGTTAGTTGCCAGTCTTTTGACCCCAATGCAAAAAGGCAGCAACCATTCAAATTAACTTCTAATCATCAGATTCTTTCTCCCTTTCTGCCCTCTTTCTTCTTTTTATCTTTAGTTTGGGCCCAAGATGGGGGAGATGTGGACAAAAGTTGAGAGATGCTAAGTTAGTGCAAGGAATTGAGTAAGCTTTAGCAGATATTAAACATTATGCTAATTCTTAAAATTATTGGTAGGAATATAATACTAAGTTAAACATTCAGCTTGTGATATTATACCTGATAATTGCAAAACAGGAAAGAAAATACACTATCAATGTGTGCCATTTATCATATTTATCACTAAAAAATATATGCAAGAGAAAAATGAAAAAAGAAAAAAGAAAAAGAAATTAAAAAAAAAAAAAGAAAAAGGAAGGATAGGAAAAGCACCTGAATACGGCCCTTCTTTGTAGCGATGTGCAATGCAGTATTTCCCTTATTGTCTTCCAAGTTCAAAATCGAGAGGTCAGGTTTAACCAATTCCAGCACCATCTCTTCCTGTTGACCTTTCACAGCCATATGTAATGCAGTTTGGCCCTTTCTATCTTTCCTAAAGGCAGTGCTTGGATCCTTGCTAAGCAAGGATTTCACTACTTCCAAGCGTCCCATCCTTGCTGCTGAATGAAGGGCAGTTTTACCATTGTTCCTAGCTATCTTCGCCAAATTTGAATCTGTTTCTAAAAGAAGATTGACTACTTCTATATGCCCTTGTGCAGCAGCAGTGTGTAAGGCAGTTGTACCTGATAAATCTGTGGTCATGACCAAGTTGGGGGATAACTGCAAAAGTTCATTCAACACATCTGCAAGAACATGTGGGAGAGAGCAAATTAGACCCAAAAAAAAAAAAGAGTATTGTAATTTTAACAGACAGAACTTTGCAAGAACTGGAATGCCAAAAATAGCACTGCAAATTGTCCCAAAGTTCATGTTTTGGGTCTTCACTATGTTCACTTTTATCCCTCTCACCAAATAAAAAAGTAGAGAACTGACTGAACAATTTTATCAGCAAGATATGCAATATGTGAAATGATATGAATCCTTACCGACATGACCCTGCCTTGCTGCAACATGGAATGCATCAAAGCCATTCCTTGCTGGGATTGATGCAGTCTCAAGGTCCATATATGTCACCAACTCTTCAATTACCATAGCATGCCCATTCTCGGCTGCAACATAAAGAGGAGTCTCCCCCTCTTGGTTTTGCTTTGACAAAAGTTCCTTAGCATCATTACCACTACAATTCTGAAGAATCTCTCGTACTCTACTCTGATTCCCTGCTCGTGCTGCCAAATGAAGCGGCAAGTCACCTCTCTTTCCAGGTGAATCCCTGTTTTTCCTCCTCTCACTAGATCCAATGAAGCTCAGCTGCCTCTCCATCACTACACGAAAGCTCCTCTGCTTCTCCATCACCCTGAGAGCTGGCTTCTTAAAACTTCGCTGCGTTTCCATCATTCCTCGACTACTCGGCTGCTTAAAACTCTGCTGTTTTTCCATCACTCCCCGCGTGCTGGGTTGATTTTCTATCTTTATACCTTGAAAACTAATCTGTTTCTCCATTCTAGGTGCACGGAAACTGCTCTGTTTCTCCATGATCATATGCAGAACCAAAAATCGATGACTCTGAAGATCAACAAACACCCACTTGTGTTGATAATTTCAAACTTGCAAATTACTGACTCATCTCCACCATCAAGCACATATCTTCACTAAAAAATAAAAGATTACAAAAAAAATAATAAGTAAATAAAGCCACCAAAGGAAACCAAATTGAATCCTCCCCTTCACCCTCAGCCAAATTGAAAATGACCCATTTTTTTATGATCAATCAAAGACACAGCTAACCTGAATTCCACACAATATGCAGTTATCAAACCCAAAATGAAGAATCAACACTCAGCACCTTGATTTTGAAGGATTTGAACGCAAGAAATGAAATTTCAAGCGGATACCCCAACTGAAATCAGACCCAGAAACTGATTCAAGGTGAAGAAGAAGCAAATATCAGCAGATCAGATTTTGAGCCCTCAACCACACCCACAAAAAGCAAGGAGAGTGGGAAATATAAGCAACCCTGTCATTAATGCTTTTTCCAATAATGAGATGCTTCAAGCTTTGCATTGGGTGGTGTTATTGCCACAGCTTCAAAGGTTAATACCACAGCTTTTTAAATTAATTGACCATTAACCCACGCGGAGAAGGTGGTGACTGCTGCAAGTTGGATTCAAATGAAGGGTATAATAGTCAAATAACTAAAAAAAGCTGTGGTATTAACATTAGTGGCTGTGGCAATAACACCACCCCTTTGCATTATTCCTTCCCCTTTCTACCTTTTTCTTTTCTTTTCTTTTTTCATTTTTAAAAAATTTATTTTTTTATTTTAACTTGCCGAAAATGGAATAGTATCTTGGTAATTCATTTATTTTTCTGTTTTCACAAGTTTGGAAGGTTAATAAAATCTACAAATGTGAAATTTGCCCTTGAACTTTACGATTTTCTTAATTTCACCCTTATGACTTGTTTGGATAGGGGCTAACTTTAGTGAGAAAGTTTTTACTAGACAAGTGGAGAATGTATTGTACATAAAGTTGAGAAGTTTTGTAATGAAAATTTGTTAAAATTTTTCTAAATTGTAAACTTTTTCATGTTTGTTAGAAAATTGATGTAGAGAAAGTTTAAAGAAAACTAATCTTGTCTTAGGAAGTTGAGGTGAAAATACATGGGAAGAAAATATTATTTATTGAGAATTATATTAAGAAAAATAAAGTTTAAAAATAAGAATCTTATCCTTTATTTGTTATATTATTGAGGTGTAAAAATAATAAAATGTCTTTAAACTTTTCTAAGTTATTAAAAAAAAAAAAACCTTTTCCCAACCAGACACACCCTTATAGTTTTTTCTTGTTATTAATCAATCCCTCATGTGTGTGTGATTAGGAAGCACTAGGATTAATTTGTGGGTTTAAATTATCAACATTAAAATGATTAGTTAATTACAAAAATTCAATTTGGGGTCTTTTTGTCACGTTCCATATAATTTGAGGACTCAGTCTTTTGGCCAAATTTTGATGGCGAAAAGGGATTCACAGAAGTAGTAAAAATTTATGCCCTCAAATAAAACGAGTTATCTGTGTTTAGCCGCCACCATTTTTGTGTAATTAATAAAATAAAATAAATTATATAAAAATGTAAGAAAATAAAAAGATAAAGGAAACTAAATGGCCGGTAATTGGTCCCCACAACGTGCAAGGGAACCTTTTGAAAAGAGAGAATAGCTCCACGACAAAACTGGCGCAACATGAGGCAGAAACAAACAGGGAATTGATGATGCATTGCAGCCTGCAGGAGTGGAAGTCTTTTTTCGATTATCCTCCCACTCTCATCTCGGTGACCCCTGTGATAGATACCTTGTCGAAGCAGGAGATGCTTGTAGAAACCAAATTGTGAATTCGTACTTAAAAAAAAA
>BPVZ01000024.1:2570979-2601046 GCA_020521535.1 Rubroshorea leprosula | reverse complement strand
GTTTGATTGAAGCATATCCTAGGAATAATAAGGCTTAAATCAGGGAGGAAATGCAAGGGAAATATAAGAAGTTGCAACCATTCATGCAACAAAATCAAAATAAGAGAAAAGAAAAGGCGTTACCTGTGGTTGTCCAGAAGATCTACCATTTCCAACTTCCCATTGTGTTGTTCATCTTTTACTTTTGAAAGGGGTGAAAAGAACTATAGAGAAAAGCGAAAGCATCAGAAAAGTTCACCAAAGGAAAAATCTCAGTAAGATAATTTCTTGTATATTTCAAAACTAAATTAATCATTAACAAAGACATTTCCTGGTAAGTCACCTGGTGCATTGAGATGAAAACAATGGAAATTCCTAATATGAAGTTCATGGTCAAAGTATGACCAAACAAAAGAGCAGATGCTATTCCAGTAAAGATTGTAGCAACTGTTGAAGAGTACTTCTTCAAAATTGTATCTGAATGCATAAAATGATAACAACAATCAATGTCCAGAAGACAACAGTTGAAACACGTAACTTGAGTGTATTTATGCAAAACAGTGCAATTAAAAATAAAGCAAACCAAATAATATGTTGTAACAATGCCAACCTGCATATTTGAAGAAAAAAGAGGATAAAATCCCTTGGGCTGCATTATTACAAATAAGAAGCATGGTAGCTTTGGAATGTCCTTGCAGGATGTCAAAGCTACTTGGACCTGGGAGTTTCACAATAACGAGAACAGGAAATACATCAGAGTTGCAACTGAAGATAGATTTGGATTTGTGACTATTTACATTGCTTTTGAGGCAACAAATCAACAGCTGACATTGGAGAATTAGAAAAGATCATGAGAGATACATCATGCAATATTCAAAATTTCATCAACAGTGACCATTTTAATGGGCTATAGTGTTTTTATCTCAGTTTGTTGTTATTAATGCCCTTATTACTATCACACTCTGCAAACAAAATAAAGATAAAAGGACATTAGAGCATTCTCATACCTTTAATGATAGCTGTTCCCAGAATTGCTAGAAAATTGAATATAGCACCATATCCATACAAGAACAAGTTCTGCAAGCCAAAAGTCAGACAAAATTTTGAGGATGACTACTTGACATACTCTCTTGTAATCTTAAGTATCGGGAACTTGAAGCTTATGGCCATTATAAATATTAAAAGATAATATGAATTTCTAATGCTTAAGAATGTTAAATAAACAATTACAGCAATTTGAACCAAAGATTATGGCTTTTCTAGATTGGCAGATTGGTAAAACTTATTATACATGGACAGATTTCTATATCAAATTGGTAACTATAAACATCACCTGAAGGTAGATGCTTGTGTCATATTGGCTCTTCAAAGCATACTCATTGTAGACGGAGGCCAAAGATGGAACAGTTACCTAGAACATTTTTCCATCATAAGCTAGAAGCCCACAGAAATAAGTCACATAGATTAAGAATAGAACTACTTGTATGACAAAAACCCCTTTCTTTCTGTGCTGATTGTATGGCCAACACTTCAACCCAGTCTTGTATGCAAGAGATTACCAGTAACATGTACAAAAAATACCCAAAGCCACTTACAAAGACCAATGTGTAGATATAGGCAATCGTTGTAATTGGAAGGCCCAATGAAGTAGCACCTTCAGGTAAAGAACGTAGCTGATTTACACTAATCCCAATCAGCAACAGAGCAAGAGCTTCCCACTGCAACAATACCATTAATAAGTAAAATAAACATGTTACTAATACAACAATAAAACCACAAATCAGCTGTCCAGTGGTCCTATTATAAACATAAGAGTTGAAATCTCTGTTCTTCTAGATCAAATTCTTTTAAGCTTAATTGGCATAACTCAAGGTAAAAATGGAACCAACCTGTATTACAGAAAAACGGCGCCTCATTATCATCTTCAATAAAACAGCAATTACTAAAACCTGCAAGATTACAATCAATTGTAAAGGATCCTAGATGGAGTAAAAAAGATTTTGCAAAGAAGAAAAATTATTCACAAACGATCAGGAGAAACAACATTTCTACAAGCTGCAACATGAAACAAAATGTCAGGTCATCAAACTAGGTTTTAATATGAAGACTAATTACACCTAAAAGATTTTTGTTGCTTCTTTTTTATTTTTATTTTTTTCTCAAGTAAACAAAAAGGGTAGGTTATCAATTTTCTCTTCAATATTTTACAGATAGCTCTTCTGCAACCCAAATTTAAGACTAAAACTAAACAACTTCATGAATAACAGTACATCCTGGATTCATCCCCAAAGACATGTATCCAAATTCCATGCACTACACAAGCTGAAAGAGCACCAAATATTACAGGATTGTTCAAAGAAAAATCCTAAATTAACTAGCAACTCAAAAGTGCAATACAAATCAAACATCATTTAGATTCAAAGAATAGCAAAGAAGGATTGACTCCAAGATCTAAACAACATAATGCCTTAATGATAAATGAACTAGCCCAAAAAATGGTACCATGAGAAGCAAATTGTAATACAAAACAAATTAAAAGTCTAGAATTGCCAGCATTACTTTTAGAAAGAGAACTCCAAGAATTAAGCCAACCAATACATCTCAGATCTTGTCATTAAGATACAATTAATAGAATGTCATCACTGCCAAAATACCTTCAAATTGCTCAGCATCTTCACAGTTGCAGGATTGAAATATAGCTGCAATTAAAATAAGTAATTATTCACCATAAGTCATGATCAAAGTCAAACTGAAGACAGATCCAGAAACAAGATAAAGCTATTCTACCCATCATATAGACAACAAAGAACTACAAGTATATCCCAAAGCATTAATATACGCTAAGTGAGTTATAAAAAGAACTATACCTGCATGATGAACTTCAGATAGTTATTGATGGCATACAGAAGTGCTGGCACAGCAAGAAGAGCATTGTTGCGGGCTGCCTGCAATAAAGAAGTGTCATTGGGATTGCTAGGAGTTATGTGATATCAAGTGTATTATTTTCCATTTAAGAATCTCAACCTCTGGTTGCCAAACATAATAGAAATAGGAAATTAAAATTTCTAACATAAAGCTGAGCTAGGCAATCAGTTGTATCAAATAAAAATTTTCTTCATTATTGCAAGTTGCAACAACCTTCTCTAACCAATCCATAATTAAAGACAAAATTTATACTGCCATCAAAAGACCAGTACCTGCATAAATGTGGACAACGAGAGAAGGGGCTTTTCACCAACTTTCTGATGCCTAGCCTGTAGAATTTCAAAACCTTACCGAGTTAGCCAAATGCACATGTAAACTCTAAGCATCACCCTACCTCCTCTCTTCTCCACCCATCCACCCAGGAAAAATGGACCAACAATACCAAGCACATCATTAAATTCTTCAGTTAAAATCCAAAAGTAAAAGAACTACAGAAGCAACAACATGGCATAAAGGAAGAAGGATTTAAAACATGTCAGGTAAACTTAGTTAAGATCTTCTCTCTAATTTCAAATCCTGTCAGAACCTCATAAAATTTAATCCACACTGTACAAGGGAGAATGATGAGAGCAGATATAACATGTACCTGGAACAAGAGCATAACAACTGCAAATACGACCTTTGCACACTCTGTTAGAAAGTTAACACTAACAGGGCTAAACATGAAGTGGCCATCCACCTTGGACATATACACCAAAATAGGCTGATAGAGGAAAATAATATGAAACATGTCAAGAATCAAGAAAAGACAATAGGTCAGCAAAACCAAAACATACCCAAATGAGAGTTACCTGTAAACCAACTAGAATACAATCCCCAACAACCAAGAGGAAGTTAAGGGCACGTTGCTTTGATGATACCCTACTCTTATGCCGATCATAAGCCCTTGATACACTTCTGGTCGTTGGGGAAACCAACTTCGAATGGCAGACACTGCATTCTATCGTCCCCTTTTTCATCGGTTCGAACCAAAACTGTCAGACTCTTGACAAAATTGAATCTGAAAAGCAAAAACAGAAATAGGTACAGTAGAATTAGTTCGGCTATTAAAACAGCAAAAAGCAAAACTCAAAGAAAACCAGAAACTAAATTAATCTACTCATAACACACATATCCTCCCAAAATCATGATAAATTTAACAATTCAACTTGTTTTAGTTCAAATAAATCCTTGAATCCAGAAACTGAAATTCAACGTACAGAAGCATCAAAACCGCAATACTATGTAGCTGAATTCCTCCTATAAACGAACAAAAAAGCAACTTTAAACGGATAAAAAAAAAAAATACTAATGTAATAAGTCAAAAACGAGATCTTGCCGTAATAACGATCACCAAATCCGATTCCTACGAAAACCACATCAATGTATAAACGAATTACTTGAACTATCATAAATCAAAACACAGATACCAGATCTTGCAACTAAAAGAACCGAAATTAAGCTTACATTAATCAAGCTGTGACAAAGCAAAGCAGCTGAAATCCAATAATCGCAGTAATCAAATTCCTCACCTGATTTACTGCTTATTAGCTTCCTAAAGATGCATTTCCAGATTTACTTGGGGCAATGCCGTGTTCTGTCGTCAGATCCACAGCTCCACCGACACCAATCCAATTGCCTCCCTATCCGAGATTTGAATCTCGGAAAACACAAAAAAGGATCGGAATCAAAAAACGAATTCCGAATCTTCCAAAACGAATTGTCGAAGCGATGATGCGAGGAACATGATGCAGGCTGAGGCTGCTTAAAAAATTTGTCTCATTGTTTGCTTGGAATACAAAACACTGTTTTCTGAGCGGAAAATGACACGTTTCTTACTGACTAGAGAAGAGACGACCAATCAATAAAAGATGCGTGAGTCAAAGTGGAAATATGTACGTAGTGATTTTTAATGATTTTTCAATGTTATATGATTATAATATCACATAATTTTATGTATAATATGATTTTATAAATTTAATAATATTAAATAAAGATGACAGGTGCACATCTTACTTTACAGGTCAATTGATAATGATATGTATCATTTAATCTCATGGGTTGATTTCAATGCCCCTCCTCCCAAAAATTGCCCTTGATAAAAAAATAAAAATAAAGATGATAGGTAAATGGTTATTGGGTAGGTTGTTAACCTCTTATGTGTTATATGTTCAAATTTTCGGAATCCCATTTCACTTCCCTTAATTTGGATGTAAATAATTTTAATATGTTTAAAAAAGAAAACAAAGATGATATAAGTATGTTTTGTAATTTAGTAGTCATATCTTTTTTGTAAAAGTTTTTTTATATTGTTAACGATTTAAATAATTTAGTGACCATTTCTTTTTATTAAAAGTAAAAAGTATTAAATTTGAGTTATGTGGCATGCGGGTAGAATGAGATAATAATTGTTTCTCATTGTACAATCAAATTAAAAAAAAAATTCATACTAAATTTGACGAGCATGAAATTCAAATTTCATCTCTAACTTTCAAAAAACATAAACAAATAAATATTATGTAATTTTAAATAAATATATATAATATTATAAATAAAGTTTTAAATAAAAAATTTATTATATAATAAAATATTATATAATACTATAATTATAATATTTGTATTTTATGATTTATTTCAAGCAAACCTGCTTTTATTTTTAGTAACTGTCTTATGTATTATTATTGTGTTTTGCAGTGCTAAGTTGTAATTATAAGTTAATTTTAAGAATGAGAAACAAAAAAAATATTTATTAAAATTGGTAACCATGAGAAGCATCCTCCATAGAGCATTTTCTACTTTTGTAAGGTTATTAATGCTTTATTCTAATTTTATTCATATTAATTACATTTAATAAATTTTTTATTGAACACTATTAATTTATTTTAAATTAAGTTTTTTACATCATAAAATTAATCCGTTTATTATATATTTTTACCAAAAAAAAGATATTTTTAAGAAAGTATTCCATGTCGGTTGGTGTATAAAAGTTTAATTTTTTCATAAATTTAATTTATAAAATAATATTTATTTATTAACTTTGTCTATCCTATTAGAGTTGAACAAAAGCGACATTTAAAAGAATAATAATTATGTTATTTTAATTTTTATTAGAAGTTTCTTTTATTTTTACGTACCACATAAGAAGTGTAACAATCAAAAGTAAGTGGGAGTGACGGTAACGCGCGGGTGATGGGAGGATTTGGTGGCTGTTTCTTTCTGTCCAATTTGTCGCAACTTGCAAGTACATTTTTTCGGTAAGTTTTTGATTTTGAAGTTGAACCCAACGAAAATGTGCTTAATATAATAAATGATTTATTAATTAGTAAATTCTTTTTATTTTATAATTTTTAAAAAATAAAAATTATTTATTAATTTTTAAATGCCTTTTAATTTTATCTAATCTAAGACAATTTTATTAATTAAATTAATAAAATTTTATATTTTTAATTGTGTGACCGGTTTATATAAATTACCATTTGCCTTAAAAGTGAAAGAAAAAATTTTCAGTAATTATTTAAGACTATATCATAATATAAAAATTTACTTTATATAGTAAAACATTTTGAAACAAATTACTTTATATAATGAAAAACTTTGAAATAAATTTGCCTATTTTTTTTCAAGTCACATCACTACTCACATAATAATTTATATTACGTAACAAGTTATATTACGTCACGTAATCAAAGATATGAAATTTTATTATCAATATTAATAGAGTTGTGTTAAATTATATTAAATTAAAATAATTTTGCACCTGGTTCTTGCGGTCTAGTGGTAATAGCCACCCTGGTGCATTCTTCCATCCTCGAGTTGGGTTCAAAATCCGCCCTTGTAAATATGTTCAAAAAAAAAATTAAAATAATTTTAAAATTAATAAATAATTTTAAAAAAATAAAAAATATGAGAAATAATTTTGAGATAACTTTTTTATATCACTTTTTTGTACAATCTGATATGTCATTTAAATGATGTGTTCTTTTTATTTATTTATATGAGATCCATGATATTGAATACATTCACTTATTTTAATGATATATCAAAATTATATCAAAATATAATATAAAAAATTATCTTTATGGTATAACCTTAAAAATATTAGAGTAAAACAAATAATAATAATAATTTATTAAACTAAACCGAAGAAAATGTTTGTTTTCACTTCAGTACTTAATCAACGATTTTCTCGTACCAGTAAAGGTGTTGATTCACTTCTTCTTCTCTCTTCTCTATTTTTTTTTTAAATAAATAAATAAATAGAAAATATTTTATTGTCATCATGCACTCACAAACATTATATAGAATTGAAAAAAGGATTGAAAACCCCCATAATAAATTTGGAATGTTTGAAAATTTATTAAGAGTCTTTATTTACTATATATATATATATATGTATATATATTGTATCAAATTATAAAAAATAGATAACAGGTAGTTTTAATATCAAAAATTCATAATATTTAAAAGTTAGTTTAGTATAATCTAACAATTAATTTAGTACAATCCAACAAAGTTTAAAATGAGTTAAATATTTTTATCTGTTAATGATATTTTTATTTTCAATAATAATATAAAGAATGAAAATTTAAGATAATGATATGGTATAAATTAAATTATTAAAAAATTAATACTTAAATTATTATAATTATAAAAAAAATAAAAAAAAATTATTAAATAATATAACTCCACCTTTTAAGTTTTTTTTCCTATCTCTACCAATATTTTTAAATACAGAATGGATTGAAAAATAATATTTTTTTAAAATAAAATCCTACGATATTCGGATCGGGTTCTCGGGTCATCTGTTAAACTGATCTGAACCGTCAATGGCCCAGAGTAAGGGGGTTGTCGCTAGACGAATGCCAATACCCCAAACAAAATCTCCCCGTAGAGGTTGTTCTCCGTCTATGATGTCTCGATTTTCCGGCGATACTTTCCTTCCCTTTTCTCGGTAAACTGCCATGTCTTGAATCTTGACGGTAGTTTGTTCTTCCCTTGGCGGAAAAGAGGTACGTCAAAATCATTACTCGCCAGCCCTTTACTAGCGTCTTTTACCCTAAATCGGCATCAAAGAATTTTACTGTTCTCCTTTTAATTGGGAAATTATAATCTTTAGTTGGGACTTTGGCTGGTAAGAAGATTATGGGAAATTCGAACAAAATTCAATATTGATTGTTCTGTGTTTCTTTTAACTACATTGGAGTGGGATTGGAGGCATAATTTTTGTTTCAATTTTCTTTCTTTGGCTTTCTTTGTAGCCAAACAGGAAGCTTGATGTGATTGAAATGGGGTTTGGATTTGTCTATAAGCTGCAAAGTCTTTGGCCATTTTCATTGTCCAAATTTGATGACTTGAGAGTATCCAATGAGTTAGTTCGCCAGCTTCCATTGCCTAAAGACACAAAGAAGTTCGTTTATGCTGTTAGACAGCCTGAATCTCAATCTGTGATATACATTCTTTCAGCTCAGAACTTATCTGAGAGATCTGCTAGAGATGCTGAGGTTCTTATTAAGGCAGTACGACCAGATGCAGTTGTGGCTCAAACGGGTTTTTCAGTTTTTAGTGAGATTCAATCTGAAGAGACTGAATTTCAGTATGATGGCAATAATCCAGTTCCCACTTCTCCATTTGGGGTGATTAAGAGATGTTTTTTTGATAAGATTAAGAAGGAGAAGTACGAGAATGATGCAGGAAACATGGTTTTGAGAGAGATATTTGGCACCTGTTTTTATGGGCATCTTCTGGCTGCAAAGAGGGCAGCAAAAGATGTAGGTTCAAGTTTTTTGGTGCTTGAATCGTCATTTCTTCAAATTCCTGATGTGGCTACTACCTTGGTGGAAGTTCCAGCAGGGAACAAGGTTCAAGGTTTACTTAGTAGTTTGGTTCCTCAAAAGATGGGTTCAACCATTTTCCCTGGTTCAAGGAGGCTATATGTTCAGTCACAGACAATGAAACTATTGTCTTTGCATATGCATTTATTTGAGTCAACGTTTAGGGTGTCAGGATCTATTCCAGAGGTGGGTTCTAAAGAAGTTCAGCTGAGAGACAATTATGAAGTCCCATCATTTGCCCAACCAGTCTATCCTCTTCTTCTGGATCTACATAACATATTTGCTGATATCCCATCAATTGGAAGGGCTCTAGCACTTGCACAGAAGTTGTTTTTGGATATAAACAGGGGAGATATTGTGGACACCGAGACCATATCTGAAGTTTACACCTTTAGAATTGCAGTTGAGGGCTTGAGGATAGCCCTTAACTATGCTGGTCGGTTACCCATTAACAAATTGAGAAACCCAAACTCTGGTAAGGTTGATTTTTCAGAGCTTTCAGATGAGGACAAGTCACATGCACTCCTTGCTCATGCTCTTCAAAGCCAGGCTAAAAAATTTAAGAACGTGGTAGCTGTAGTGGATGCTAGTAGCTTGGCAGGTCTCAGGAAACATTGGAACACTCCAGTTCCTATGGAGATTAAGGATTTAGTTGGCAGTATTGTTACAGATTGCAGAGTTGATGAAGAAACCTCAAATCACTCAGACAAGAAGGGGTTATCTAAGAAACCTGTTGTGGCCGTTGGGGCAGGGGCAACAGCAATTTTAGGAGTTTCATCACTCTCTAAAGCTGTTCCTGCATCAACCATTGCAAAGGTTGTAACATTTAAGGTTCCTGCTTTAGTAAAGCTCATTATGACCCAGACTCAGAAAGTAATTGCAATTGCAGCAAGCAAAACTCTTGGTCCATCAAAATTGGCAGCCCCAGCACTTTCAATTTCTGGAGGCAATTCATCTGTTTTGAATGCAGTCACTTCTGCTGAGAGAATCCGGACAGTGGTTCATGGGGCCATAGCCTCTGCTGAAAAGACCAGCTTTTCAGCTATGAGAACAGCATTCTATGAAATAATGAGAAAAAGGCAAGTAAGGCCAGTTGGTTTTCTTCCATGGGCTGCTTTTGGGTGTAGCGTTGCAACTTGTGCAGGATTACTTGTATATGGTGATGGCATTGAATCTGCTGCTGAGTCTCTTCCAGCTGCTTCCTATATTGCCAATTTGGGTCGTGGGATTCAGAGTTTACACCAGGCATCCCAGGCAGCAATGCTGACAGATAGCAACAGGATACAAAAATCCCTAGAATCCTTAATGCACAGGTTGAAGAAAGCAAAGATTCAAATTCAATAGAGTTTTGATTCTTCTCGCCTTTGTATACTAATTTTACTTGCAAGGCCTGAAATAAAGGTAATAGATTGACACTGTACATATATCACCTGTTGTTTGCTTCTTCAAGAATGAAAGGTCATTTTTGTGATAACTGATACTTGGTTGAATGAATCCACAGAAAAATTTTACCTTTTTCTATTTTCTGTTGAGATGTTACCTGCTTAATCATTCAATTGTAAGGCTTGAAGCCTTGAACTTCGATTCAAAATATTTGGGATTCAATTGGTAAGAAAAAAAGGTTAGGGATGAAACAGGAAATCTAACTAAAGTTGAGAGCTAAAGGCAATGTTTACAATAATTGCCTTTCTTCTCCACAAGACCCGTGCCTGTTTCTAAAGCTATCTGCTTGCCCCACTGCCGCTGCTGTGTAAAGTTCCCTTCTTTTATTCCCCTGATTTCCGGCCATGTCTTCAGCTCCCAAGCTCCTACTTTCCTCTTCCTCAAGGCTGCCAAAAAGCCCTGACTCCGCCGCTTACACGGACCCGCCAAATCCTACCCTGAACCCTAACCCCAACCCTGGAAGCGATATGACCTTTCCCGTCACCCCCTCCTCCGAACACCTCGTCCTCTCACGTGCATCTCACCTCACTCGCCCGGAACTACTCAAGCGCCGATCGCACCGCCTTAAACAGCTCTCCAGATGCTACAGAGTCCATTACTGGGCTCTCATGGAGGACCTCAAGATTCAATACAGGGAGTACTACTGGAAGTTCGGCTTAAGCCCTTTCAAGCAAGACCTGAATCAGGAGGTGGAGAGAGACCCTGCAAATTCTAATGTCGAGGGCAGTGGTGAAAACGGCAATAACAACAATGTTGATGGTGGTAGTTTTGATTTGAAGAACAATTATCAGTGTCTTTTTGTTGGGTGTAAATTGAAGGCTATGGCCTTGACGAGTTTCTGCCATCTGCACATTCTCTCTGACTCAAAGCAGAAGCTTTACAAGGCCTGCACATATGTCATCAAGAGGTATGACTTCAATTTTTGGTTTTTCCTTTCAAAGTGTATTCCTTTTTTTATAAAATACTAGGATTTTGAGGCTGGCATCTACCATAAAATTGTAGATAGACATCTAGGAATGTTACTGTAAAAATGGTTTTCTTTTCTAGGCATAATGTAAACATGAAATGTCACATGTTTAGCCTGAGAATTTATTTTCCTCTGTTGTACATTATTTTTTCTATCATGTAAAAGCAAATTCCTGAGTATTGGTATTATGTTATTGAAATTCTGAAATTTCTGGATTGATGATGTTAAGTACATCATTCATGGCTAAGATGTCCATAGTTATGAAAGGTTGATGATTCTTTTTCGCCTTAAAATTTTGAGTTGGTTTTCCATTGAATTCGAATTCTTTTGTAGAAGGTTAACATTGTTGGCTATATGAATCAGTTTCAATTACTATGAAGACCTGGGATTTATTAACATCAATAGCTACCAGAGACTGATTTCAGCTTGAGATTTTTTACCAACTGTTTCATTACTTGCTTGTAGTGCTCAGGCAGGACCGATTACATGTGGAAAGCCGATACTGAGATCCAATGTTCCTTCTCTTTGTTCAGTCCACTTTCAAAAGGCTCAGAAACATGTCAACCAAGCCTTGAAGAAAGCAGGTCTTACTGTTTTGTCATCAAGTAAGCCTGCTCCTAAGTTCCATGTCGTACTGGCAGAGTTTGTGCATCAAATTCAGGCCAAAAGGAAAGCTGCACAAAAGGAAGATAAAAGTAAAGCTGTACTTGGGGAAGAAAGCGCTAGCTGAAGCTTGAGCTTGATATCTGTGAATGCAGTAATAGCACAAAATGGTGGTGCATGCAATGGGAAAAATGTACAGGTGAGTTATTTTCCCGAGCAGATTATTCAAAGTTGAAACTTTTAGTAAAAGAGTGCTTTTTTTGAAGCGGTTGTATATTTAACCTTTCTAGTAGTTCAGTCCTCATCTCCGTTATGTCTTATGCACCTTTTTCTTGTTCTTAGTCTTCAAGTGTCTTTTCAGTTCAATTTATCAAGACATGGGATTTGTAGTCTTGTCATAATGAATGGCGTTTTTTTTTTTTTTTTTCTGGGTGGGGGGGCACCAGCGTAACCTATGGGGCTAACGGTACAAATTTCATGGCATTATCTGAAACAGATATTGGATCAACTGCTTCTTTGAGAGTTTAGCATTTGGTGATCCTCATCTCCGATCTGCACCCTTGGGTTAAGCTGGATCCAATGTTAGTTCTGATTAAAGCATCGGCTCCAGAGTTTGAGCTGCCGGAGGACCTTGCGATTGTTTGGTTGCTACACTACGCCTGCATATCTCACGCCGCACAAATGATGTCAGATATAAAGTGGATTACACAGATTATTTGAGGACAATCTACTTTGATCTAATTATTCTCTGCTTATATTCATGGACAATTTGTATCAGGAAATTACCCCCCAAAAAAAAGAAGTATAAGGAAATTTCTTCCCTCCTAAAAGTTAATTAAAAGCATTTCATGGTTCTGTGCTTAATTTCACAGACAACAGCTGACTTCCGATGTATTGGGTTAAATGTCCAGATACCAACGGTATAAAAAATAATAATAATAATGATTAATTAATAAAAATGAAAGTAGACAGAAGACTTTCAAGAAAGTGGAATCAAATCTGATTGTGCTTTCTTGACAAGCTTGGGTTAGTGGAAAATTATCATCAAGCGGCAATGAAACAAATGAAACAGATTAAGACTTGTTTATTTGTAGTTGGAATTGAAATTGAAGAATCAAGCAACTAAATGATCTAAATTCTACAACATGCTCCTTGAGCATTTCCCTCCTACACGCAAGCTATATTTGCAAAGACAAATCAGTAGCAACAAGTCAGTGAGCAGAGGAGTGGTCTTCATTAGGGGGACCTTGTCTCATTTTGTCTATCGGAACGACTATGACGTCTGTGGTGCTTATCAGGGCGTTCTTCCTTGTGTCTAAAAGTCCTTTTATAAGTATGCTCTTCCCTGTCTGTAGGGCTCCCTCTTCCAGAATTTTCTCCCTTATCTGTAATGCTCCTTGTGTGAGAGTCCTTCCTGTCTGCTGAGCTCCGCCTATGATGGTGCTCCTGTGTCTCAAAAAAATTCCTCTTGTCAGAGTGCTCAGACTTATCTGTGAAGCCCTTTTCGTTATGGTGCTCTTCTTTCTCCATTGAGCTCCTTCTGCCAAATTTCCCTTCCTGGCCTACCACCCTTCTTTTCAAATCTTCCTTCCTAAAAGAGCTACTTCTTTGAGAGAATTCTTCTGTATCCATGGAGCTCCTCTTGAGAGAAGATCTTTCCCTGTCTGAAGAGCTGCTTTGTCTTCTAGGTGGTGATGGAACCTAGAACCACCGATGGAATAACAAATTGATATCAAGAGTGAAGGTCTTAAATTCTTCCAGGGCTACAGGTTGATGGAAATTTCTTAACAGTTTGACACTACCAAATTTATGAACAAAAAATGCAAACAGCAAAATAATAAATAGCATCATAACTTGAGCAGGAACTCATTTAGTTGTTTTGAAGGTCTACCAAGCCTGTTATAGCATTGCAACGGTGGCTGTACCATTAGACATTTAGAAAGTTATTAAAATGAAAAGGATAATACCTGAAAGCGTGACATATATTTCCCTTCAGGTGGAGGTGGGATTCCAAGTCTTTTCAAATCTTCGAACGGGATGTGTCGCCTAATTTTGCAAAGAGAATAAACAGCATCAGCAGCACAGTAGTTAAAAGAAAAGGGCATTTCCCATCATATAACCAAAGGCAAACACATCCAACGTATCAACATAAATAGAACTAATAAAATTTTCTCTTTTACCCACCAATCCAAATCTTTCTATAACAAACACAAAATGTAACCTCATTTTCTAAATAAACCAAGAAATAGACAATAAATAAACATAAACGTATAAAAGAAGCAATTTATTTATTTATTTATTTTGAGGGTTGAAAGACTGCAAGATCCATAACATCATATAGGATATATAGATAGATTAAAATGACAGTGCATACAATGGAGCTCGAAATGGTCTTTCTCGTCCACCAAAACGAAGTTGTCCTGATTCCTTTTTACCACCAAGGCCCCCTCCTGTTCAAAAGAATAGAGATTATTTCTTGCACCTTATGCTCAGTAAGAACAAAAGAAAGCAAGAATGTGAGTTACCAACCTAACCTTCTTGGAATCCACCCTGGCATCAATTGTTGCCTGTTATAATCAACTATAATTTCACAATCGTCAATGATTGAATGATGAGCATCCTGCATACAGAAACATGGAATTCGATAAACATCACCATTTTACTTTCTGTGGCAACATTAAATAAACAATTGGCTGTTAAGATGCCACAAAGGAATTTCTAATCCGATGGTCATGCAAAAGCCTAATTCTTAGAAAACCAACATTGTTTCCTAACTCAGAATGACTGAAAAAATCAATTGTTAGCAACCTAACCAATTTTCTGGAAAATTATTTCTTCCATAGTTAACCAGCTTTTAGCTTGATACCCTACACAAAATTCATTTCATCCAAGACAATCCTCTTTATTCTAGTTCAGCAAACCTTCTCAAGATGGACAAATTTTATGACTTTCTTTTCTCCAAGCCATTCCGATCACTGAACGGTCTTTATTCTCAGGCATAGAAAATAGAACAAGAGATATCAGCAAGGTGATCTCAATACCTGATATGCCCGACGCATTTCTCTCTCGGTTTCAAATTCAACAAAAGCATAACCGCGTGAAGCACCAGTTACTGTAATGAGAACAAGAACCCAACATTATAATTCAACTGGAACTAACTAAATTGTATCAGCAAATGTTAAAGCTCACTACAATTATCCAGCATAGGCAACAATTTCACAACTTTGCACAAAAATATACACCAAATTATGAATCTGAAGAAACAAACACAACTCAAGCTCCATGCTTTTTGTCAGTCATGTTAAAAGAACGACTTAAAAAAAGAAAAGAAAAAAAGAAAAGAAAAGAAAATTACCAATATGCCTAACCAAGCGCAAGTTCTTCACCCGACCATACCTGCTCATAGCCTGAAAAACACAGGTGCAACAAAGGGAAAAAGGAAAAAATACACAAAGTAAATGCTTTGAAGAATTAGTGCTAGCTTTCAATTCAAGGAGGCTATGAATGAAAATAATACCTTCTGAAGAGTGTCTTCGGTGGTTAAATGAGAGAGTCGACCAACGAAGACGGTGCAATAAGGATCACCGACGACCTTAGGGTCACCATGGGGGTCATCTGCAAAAAGGAAAAATGGGGTGAGAAAAGATGAATAGTGAGAAACAAAGAGGACGGATGTGAGAAATCGAATGCATTACAGAGGCCGGCGTTGGAGCAGAGGAGAGCCCTGTAAACGCCGTTGTCATGCGGAAGGATATCGGTGCCGTCGATGCTTCCAGCCTGAATCGGATGGTACGACTCGGCGTAAAACACCGAGTTTACACTGCTCCCGCTCATCGCTTCTCCGCCTGAAAATGAAGCCACCCCCTATTTATATTTTTCAGCATATTTTCTCAAGGGTATATGTGTAATTTCAAAACCAGCATATTTTGTTGTACCTAACCATGGTATTTCATCTAACTCCCGTCTTCACCAGAGAGAGGCTGGCTTTGGTTTCTCCGGCGAACTCAGATCAAGAAAACCAAGGGAAAATGCTGTCGCTTCGATCAGTCCTTCGTCGGAACCGGTTAATAGCTTCGGCTCTGCTACCGCAGTCTTGTTTCTACTCTACTCTTTCAGTTGCAGCTGTCGAAGCTGAAAGGAGTATTAGGGAAGGTCCGAGAAATGATTGGACGCGGGAAGAAATCAAATCCATCTACGATTCTCCTGTTCTTGATCTCCTCTTCCACGGAGTAAGTATGGCCTCTGAGTTTTGGTGGGAAAATGTGGTTGAAAATGTGGGAAAAATAAAAAATTTACTCTTTGACGTGTTTTGGGGATTTTAATTTCATAGTAAGTAGGTTCTGTAAATTGTGAAGTTAGGAATTTCTTTGATTTGTTATGAAAAATGCATTCATCCCTTTTGTTGCTGTTCTTGTTACCTCTGTTTGATGTTGACATGGCTGGTGGTTCTTGATATTTTAGGCTCAAGTCCACAGGCATGCTCATAACTTCAGGGAAGTGCAGCAGTGCACCCTCCTTTCCATCAAGACTGGTGGATGTAGTGAGGATTGTTCATATTGTCCGCAGTCTTCAAGGTATAATACTGGAGTCAAGGGGCAGAAGCTTATGACCAAGGATGCTGTAATGGAGGCAGCAAAAAGGGTTAGCATCTTTATCTGTTCATGCTTAGCATTGCATTTGAGAGATGTGAACTTGATTCCACTAAAATGATTGACTGAAACTAGTGGTAAGGTAGGAATGTAGCTATGACAAATACCACATGCTTGAATGATTCTTATATCCGCAGCGGGTTGGTTAACAAGCTACTGTGAATGGAGGCCATGTGCACTGAACTTTTACTTGTGTCTTCTGTCCTGTATTTGATATGCTGCTCCTCATATGCATGATTTGGAGGTATTTGTTTGCTTGGCAGGCAAAAGAGGCTGGTAGTACACGTTTTTGCATGGGTGCTGCCTGGAGAGACACAGTAGGGAGGAAGACCAACTTCAACCAAATTCTTGAATATGTAAAAGAAATTAGGTAATAATCTGTACTTATACCTGGGTTTAATCCTTAATGACATCTAATTCATGATAACAATAACATAGAGTCCTTTTCAAGAACATCCTCTTTTCTTCTTTCATTCTTGTTTTGTTTACAAAATCAATGAATATAACTCACTTCAGTAAAATATATGCTGTTAAGTTACAGATATTTGTCTTTCAGTTTTCCATTAAATGTTAAACTGTGTTTGAAGTGTCTTTTGCACACCAGGGATATGGGGATGGAGGCTTGTTGCACCCTAGGAATGCTTGAAAAGCAACAGGCTCTTGAACTCAAAAAGGCAGGTCTTACAGCTTATAATCATAACCTTGATACCTCAAGAGAATATTACCCAAGCATTATCACCACAAGGTCATATGATGAGCGCTTGGAGACCCTTCAGTATGTCCGTGAAGCAGGAATTAATGTCTGTTCAGGTAGTTGATCAAACCGGGTAACATTACATGACTAAAGTGAATTTGTCTGGTGCCCTTGGTTAAAAGTAATTTTGGCAAAGGAAAAAGCTCAAAGGATAGAAAATGTTTTTCTTTTGAGTTTGAAGGGGGCTTGGTGGTGATGAGATGGATTTTTAAGGCACTAAAGGAATTTCTGTATTCCACCATCTCAATCTTGTTGATTTTCATTCATCTGTTCAACATATCTGTGGAGAGAATGACCATCTATTTTCTGTCAATAGGGGGAATTATTGGACTTGGAGAAGCAGACGAGGACCGAGTTGGTTTGCTGCATACATTGGCAACACTCCCCACTCATCCAGAGAGTGTTCCCATCAATGCCTTGCTTGCAGTGAAAGGCACACCTCTTCAAGATCAGAAGGTGAGTACTAAATCCAGATTGTTTTGTAGATTAAAAGCTTAACCAAGCTAACTTTTTGTTACCTCTTCACAGCCGGTTGAAATATGGGAGATGATTCGGATGATTGCCACTGCACGTATAGTCATGCCAAGAGCAATGGTCAGGCTGTCAGCTGGCAGAGTTCGCTTCTCCATGCCTGAGCAAACCTTGTGCTTTCTTGCTGGTGCAAATTCAATCTTCACTGGTGAGAAGCTGTTGACGACTCCCAACAATGATTTTGATGCGGACCAACAAATGTTCAAAATCCTTGGATTGATTCCAAAACCTCCAAGCTTTTCTGAAGATAAAGAAAATAATTTGGAGGAAGAGACTTGTGCAGAAGCTCTTTCCAGTTCAAGCTGAGAGTTCAAAGTCCAGAAATGTTTTTGTGACTTTATTCTAGCACATTTTAGGAACCATTGTTGTGTGGAATTACCGTACAATAGAATGCTGTTTGTATTTGTAGCATTCCATTCTTCATCATAAACTTGAATTATGTATCTCTAAGTCCTTGACT
Source organism: Rubroshorea leprosula (assembly GCA_020521535.1). NCBI lineage: Eukaryota > Viridiplantae > Streptophyta > Magnoliopsida > Malvales > Dipterocarpaceae > Rubroshorea > Rubroshorea leprosula. The sequence goes on along the minus strand of BPVZ01000024.1, from coordinate 2,582,865 downwards.
AAATTGAAAGATTGGTAGTCATTGTATAAGCTAAGTTCTCACAATTTTCTCCGATAAATAGATGAAAATATATTTTTCAGAAATAATCAGCAATCAGTGATTATCTCTCATATGAATCCAGAATCCAGAAACAGGTTAAAAAGAAAAAAAAATGGAGAAAGAGAGAGAATGTTACGACGAAGTTGCTAACAAGTATGATAAAATTTTGTGTTACTTTTCTTCCTCAAAAAATAGGAGTTTTCTTCACTCTATGGTCATCCATAATTTGTCATTACCAAAAACATATACATATTTAAATTGATAAGTATGTCCATCACTTGATATTTTCCCTTACTGATCAGTTCTTTCCGTCAAATGATAGTCACCCATGGTCAAGAATACGTGTTTTCCCAGTGTCACCTCCACAGGAGGTTGATTTTCAATGCAATCAATCTTAATCTGCAAATAGAATGGAAAGAAGAGAACGATCCATGAGATGAAGATTACACTCAAAGGTGGTGTCAGAGGGTTGCTGAATCATGTAACAGTTGATAAGCAAAGCAAAGCAAACCTTGCCATGTCTGTGTTGCAACTCAGCTTTCAGAACAGAATGGTCCCTCGAAAGGAGGTAAGTTTGCAGGCCTTGTGCAAATTTTGTGTTGCCTGCATCATTCAATAACTTAGTATGGGGAAAAAGGCTGAGACAAGGAAGGGAAGAAATCTTCTATATTATAGTGCAAGAATGGCTGGTGGGTAACTTGATAGACAGAGGGTAGTCCTCACCTGCGTATAGCGCAAGAATAGCTTTCGAGTTGAAGTACAATGCTGGTCGTGTCAAACTTATTTTCAAATTAAAATTAGAGATGCCATGAAAGCTCTCTTCATCAATAACAACCTGCATTTCATGGACAAGGATAAAATGGAGTTAGACTACTGGAGTTGAATGAGATAAAATAAAAATAGAAGACAATAAAATTTCATCTATTTGCACATCATATTTCATTTTTATTTTACCACGATGCTGTATTTCAAACATGCAAGGGACAAAACTGATAACTCACAGTGTAAGACCACAAAAACAAGTCAGAATTTTATCCGATACTACAATTACCCTTGATTTAACTAAGAAAATGAAAGAAGTTGAAGGAATGGAGCAATAGAATTGAAGGCCATCTTAGAATTTTTCTCAATTCTCTATCACATTTTCGTCCTCTACATAGCAAACTAACAATTTAAGAAATTTCAAACTCAGGTTAGATATAAATTTACCGCATGTGGTGGCATGACACTACAGGAAAGCAATGGAGATCCAATTGCATCCTTAATGTAGTTTTCCTGTACATCAAATACAAAAATTAACTGCTTTGTATATAGAAACCATGTCAGATTCTAATTCAACAAATAGTACAAAGCAAGAACAGGAAAAAAATATGCTATAATTAATCAGCTGACATAATAAAGCCAGTTTACTTGTGAGCTCAAAACTTGTTCAATGGCTGCTTTATCTTCATCCAAGGACTCAAAGTAAACCTCCACCAAATCTGTTGGTTCAAGGCCAACTTTCTTCCGCAATTTCTGGATTCTATTAACAACCTACAGAAATTAGGTCCACAGGTTGTATCAGAAGCACTTTTAATTTACTGGAAATTTACAGAAATATAACAGCAAAAAAAGTGACTATCAAAAATGAAGAATGAAATAACCTAAAAGCACTTAAATTATCAAACATTACATGTCTTTAAAAAAAAAAATTAGAATTGAACCAAGTGTATTTGGAACCAGTATTTATTTACCTCACGCGCTACACCAGCTTCAAACAATGACTCATCAGGACGCAAATCCAAAACTACTAGAACATCACCTAAGACATGAATAAAGGGTGCATAAGTTAAAAAAATAAACATGTAAAACATATTATCCATTCTTAATTTTTGGGGATGAAGGAATTTTTTCCCTTTCAATGTACACAAATCACTTATCAGAAGAATGTACCATCTCCAGCAGCATCAATCTCTTTATCTGTCATGCCATCTGGACGTTTAAAATCTCGAACCACCTACAAATGTTGAAACAAGAGAATATATACTCAGCATATCCTTATTAATCTATATCCTTATCTAGCAATTATATATAGCCACCATAAAATCAGTGAAGCAACCTTTTCAAGATTTCAGAGAGAGTATTTTAATCTCTTTTTTCAGGCTTTCAGTGTAAAATTGGTACACAAAACAAAGAGAAGTTTCTTCATGCAACTACATTTCACTTATTTTTGTTAAAATTTGAGGAACCGATCACTAGTTCCTATTCAACAACATAAAATAATTGTACTTTTATTTTCAAAATAACTTTGAAAAATACACTAGATGAAATTAAAAAAACGTACTGTCTAACAGTTCTAACCATCAACATGGCATACCTTAATATCAGTCAGTTTCAGACAGTGGCCAGCAATTATTACTTCTCCAGCTTTTTCAAAAGCTAAGATATCATCCTGAGACATTGTCTTTACCTCCTTGGCAACAATATCCATAGATTTTCCTAGACGCTTGCCCAAGATGCTAGAAACAAAATAATAGGATGACATGGCTAACGTTAAACTCATGTTATCTTCCCAACAACCACAATCAGTGTGTGTGTGTGTGTGTGTGTGATGAAAAAGGCTAAAAGCAAAGGAGCATTTTGTGCTACAGGAAACAATTGCCTTTGGCTTGTAATTAAAATTCCATACCTGAAATCAGGTTCAGCACGTAATGAAGAATACTTCAAAGTATCATTGCATGCAACAAGGGCTCTTACATTGAGTTCCTCCAGCACATACTACAGTAACACAATAATATTTTTTAACAAAGAAACAAAGAAAATGGAAAGGAAGGTAAAAAGGAGCAAACTCCACAAATTGCTTGATTTAGCTTTAAGAGATTCTGGCAAACTACAGACCCCAATGTGGTAGTAGTTGAATGAAAGGGCAAGACAATTGACTTTCAGCCATTTTTAAGATTACAAAATAAAATTCTATTAATGATACAATGCCCAAATCTTTGTATCAATCAAATTGAATTGACTGCTACCAGCCCATAGGAGGCTGGGATCCTTGACTTGAACTCCAAGGGAAACTTCCAGCCACTTTGATTTCTGCGCTTGGTTATTAGATGCTACAATGCCAAGTTCAATTTCTAAATGACATAAAGCAACAAGGATTCAATATTATACCTAGATTTCCAAATTTAAAAACATAAAAAAAATAGGCTACACATAGCTCAAACATTGCCAACTTGTAATTCTTCTCCTTTAAAATAATAATTAAAAAAAAAAAACTGTACTTGAAACTTTTTAAACATGGAGATGGGTGATATGTGGCCTCCAGTGTCTCTGGTAAAACTATAGGACGCTGAATATGAGTCATAACTACTGGACATAAGCAGGGAAGGAGGTGGGACACCAGCATAATGAATAACATTAAGCTAAAAAGAAAAAGACCAATCAGTGGGTTGCTACGTATCTCACATACCTCTTGCAGCTTCCCAGCTATATCCTCAAGAAAGTTTGCATCTGGATGAACAATTACCATCTCCCTACAATTACAAACAAGAAGAATAGAGTTAAAGGAGCAGAAGCATACAACTAAGAGAAATATGAAGCAATAGAAAAGCTATAGGACTTGAGAGGCATTTTGAGAGGTTTGTTGTGCCGCTCTCGAATATTGCGCCCAAGATCGATAATTGTCATCATCCTCACAACACTTTCTTCAATCCGCTCTCCCCTCTGAGATGATGATGAAATTGATAAAATGAAGCAGCGCAAAAGATATAAAAGGAAGTTTAATGTAAAGTTCCAAGCTGCAAGAGCTCACATATGATACAACTAAATAGCTAAGATAACATAGGGTAGGAAACTGGCCAGAAAGTTATAATTCTGAAAATTGTTCTAGCCAAGAAAATAATAGAAATTCAATGGAAGTTTATCACATACTCTATTTCTAAATCTGCAAAACGTGGGAACCCACCCATGAACTATGCCAGTTGAAGCAGATCCACCTCTAGACTATTAACCAGCAGCAAATCCAGTACTCCACAAAAAATAGACAAATTCTGTTTGCTCCATTATTTATAGGCCAAATTTACAAACAGAATCTGTCCACTTTGGGAAGATATGCTATTGCACCTGCTTGTTGTTGAGGGGAGGATCTAATCCAACTGGCATAGTTCAAGGGAAGATTTGCACGCTATCTATTAAGTCATTAAACACCATAGGCAGTGAACAGATGGCAATTAAACAAACATACCCATATTTGGTAGAAACCTTGCCAATTGTGAAGTTTTAGAGCAAATAGCTCATGTAACTTTTGTTTAGCATTCAATGAACAAGCAACATGAATTTACACGAGAAAACATTAGGACCCAATTACTAAAGAATACCTTTCCTTCTTCTTGAGGAATACTACAGTAGTGAATACTTTCCTCAGATCCATCATGAACTTTTCGCATGTTTTGATAAAGAACCTCAGTGAAGAATGGTGTAAAAGGAGCCATAACCTTGCATGAAGTTAGTAGCACCTGAAATCAATAATATCCATTAGCAAATGGCTGTTGACAATACAGCAGTTGGAACATCATATGAATTGAGTTTCTACAAAGATGGTATGAGATAGAAGTTCATACATCGTAAAGAGTAGAGAGAGCTGTGCGGCAATCTTCCTCTCCTGTACGTCCTTTTAGTCTCTTACGATTGAATCTTACATATATATTTGTAAGGTTGTCAAGAAACTTAAGAAGATAAGGGACCACCTAAAAGAGGTAAAAATAGACATTAGGTAAGTCCATTATATGTTTAAGATAACATGATAACAGCAATTAAATGTCAGCTCAAGAATTCAGAGATAAATAGATGTGTTAAAAGAGCTCCAACTTTCTGAAGAAAAAAAATGGTTTTATGGTTTAAAATCTATTAATGTGGCCCTCTTTATAATAAGCCTTCTAGTTTGCATATATTTTTAAGGGAGCTACAGAAAAGTGATAGTTCATAGATAGCAACCGTGTAAAGTCGATATCCATCCATTTCTTGGCGGACAAAATGAACAAGACTTCCAGTCGCTGATTGTATCCATTGGTCAAGAACATTTGATGACTTTAGACTGGCTAGATCAATAGGAACAAAAGGTGCACAACCCTCAATCTGTAGCCTTTTAGCGTTCTGAACAAGGAACCTATATGCATTATACCATGGAAGGAAGACATCCTTGACCTGGATAAGAAAATAAATCATTAGGAAGTAATGAGACAAAGTCTCCAAAAGCAAAGGCTAACATAATAATTCTCAGACAACACTCACAACAGCATAAACTCCTCCCTTTTTGAAACGGAGTGTCTCTGCTCGGACAACTGGAGAATTTATAAGGTATAACCGCAAAGCATCCTGTCCAATTAAGAAAGACATGGTCAATTAAAGAGCTGAAAATAAAATTTACTTAAACTACACTAACTCCTAAGAGTAAACTGAAAGTCTGAAACATTACTAGCAAAACCAATAAACAAGAATCTCACTTAATGCATAAAATAAGAAAAGAACAATGATGAGGTTAAGGATAAACTGGAAATAACTTACAGCTCCATAATCATTAATGACTTCCACTGGTGAAGGATAATTTTTCAATCTTTTACTCATCTTTTTTCCATCCTCAGCAAGGACAAGACCATTGCAAATGAGATTCCTAAATGCAGGCTTCCCAAACAACGCAGTTGACAACACCATAAGAGTATAGAACCTGCATGGGCATAATCATGAGATAAAATTCCATAATCAAGCTTGATTCTTGCACACTCTAAACAGTGGAAAGCATATGTGAGTCATTAGCTAATCAAATATAAGAAGTTAGTATAGAAACAGATTTAAGGACACCACGCAAGACACCACAAACCAAGTCAGAAAAGAAACAATGAGAATATAAACCCTTATAGATTCAATTCTCATACAATCCAAATTAAAGATGAATTCTGAATTCTGATACCACCATCAAAAGTTGAGAAGACATATTGCAAGATGATAAAGAAAATTAGGGTCTCCAATACAATGAGGGAAAGAATGAAGCTTCAGAAATGGCTAATGAATAAAGCAATGCAATGTAATGACAATAATAACAACAACAACAACAGTAACAAAAAGCAGGAAATGGAGGCAAGAATTGACTAGGCAAAAAACAAGGTATTACACGTTCTGCTTTGTCATGACGAAGTGCAGAATTTCACATCAACATATCATACTTTGCAAAACAGAATGGCATCAATTTAACATGTTAAATGTAAAACTACTCAGATCAACTATTATGTGTATTCCCGGTTTTGGCAAATATCATAATGAAAAGATCTAAAGCAAGGAACAAACCATCCACGAGTTTGATCTAGCCCCTCAGCCACAAAATGGCCAGGAAAATTCTTCTCAAAAAGCTCAGTGTTCTCAAAAGGATAATGGATATAAGCATATGGCATGGAGCCACTTTCGAACCAGCAATCAAGTACCTGCCAGAACACAGATGCACATGGATAAAGTGCTAAAAAGTTGACGAGACAGTTAAAAGAAAAAATCATAAAGAGGCAGAAATTAAACATGTTGAAATAAAAAAATTTCAGAGAGCAAACCTAAAAAAAGAACTGTACAACCAGTTCAAGTTGTTCTTGTTCTATATAATGCCCAATGGAATAAGAATCTATAATCTTTTATCCTCCAACAATACAAGGACCCTAGTTAAGCCAGTGCCGATATAATTCCAAGTCAGGACAGTGAAGGATGGAAACCTTTCTTCAGGCTAGGATACTCAGAAGGGCTAATCAGAAACAAGCCCACCAAAGATTCAAGGGGAAAAAAAAAAAAAAAAAAAAAAAAGGAACACCACATTACCTAATTTTGGCTGTCTGAGAAACCAAACTAAGACATAATTTCAAACAGATGCCAATTAACAATACATGCAATAAAGTCAATGTACATCAGCTGATTAAATTATATAACAAGTTGAAGAACATCAATTGCCTTTCAAGGATCACATCTTGAACAAATAGACCTATAAAGAAAAATATATATTGGAGACTAGGCAAAAGATAGAAAAAAAAAATGCAAATTTGGGAAGCCATAATGCAAATATGCTGCCTGAATTTACTATCAATGGCATGTTTATCAAAGTTAAGAAGTCTTACATCCTCAACACGTCGAAGCACACCGAACTGAGGACCCCGACTGGAAGGGATTTCAATATGATCAATATGGTGACGATGGAGATCAGTAACCTGTATGATTATTAAAGACAGTAATGAATAGCACAAACAAACACTACCAATTGCAACATTTGAAATTTTTCAACAGAATCCATTGCTATTAAAGAGATCACCTTCTTCCCAGAAAGCCTTTGAAGCTTTTCAATAGAATCCATTACTATTATTTCCCCTCCATCCTCACTAATCCATATAGGAAGAGGAGTGCCCCAAAACCTACTTCGACTAATTGCCCAGTCTCGTGCATTTTCCAGCCAATTGTGAAAACGTTTATCCTGTGACATGACACAAAATGGGGTAAAAAGTAATGCAAGAATCTTACGTTTACTAAAATGATTACGCTGACAAAATTTGCAACGTGCTTCAAAAAGTATTGTTTTGATCGTTCCCAGTAGTATTTAAGTAGCCACCAGTAGTATTTAAGTAGCCATAAACTAAAAATCCAAAAGAGAAGATCAGCATGCTAATAGGAGAGGTATCCAACCTTCACATAATCAGGTACCCAATAAGTCTGCTTATTGTTTTCTAATAGTTGTTCTTTCACCTGTTCTACCCGAACAAACCTACACAAACATTACCTTGCATAGCTAGATTAGAGAGTAGAGGGTAGAAAAAAGAAGGTACAAGAAACAGCATGATTTATTGCAACAGTTCTTAATAGATGTAATCAGGAATATGAATGCAGGTTACTGAAAGCAGTAAACACATTGTTCTTTGTAATCACTAACCATACCAGTTTGGAACAGCTCTATAAATAAGAGGTGTATCGGATCTCCAACAAAAGGGATAAGAATGCGTGAAAGTTCCCAATTTAATAAGTCTGCCTTTTGCCTGAAACCATAAAAGAGTTAATGAAAAAGGAGAATACACACACTAAACATGGAGATGGGAAATCAATCTCTTGACATCTCAACTAGCAAGTGAAAATTGGGTTTTAGATTTCCTTTTTCCTTTTTGTGGTTGAAGGTTGCAATGAATCTTTTACTCACACAGAGTTTAGGGAGATTTGAATCTAACACCTCCTAGAATCTCAACCTATCATGTCATTTGGACATTTTCATTTTCTGCTTAATAACTACCATCACCTATATTGCAACTTAATTTTAAGTAATAGATTCTGCAGAAAACTTAGATTAAACTTACGAGTTTAATTAATTGTACCAAATAATAGTATATATTAATAATGAAACAACATTAACATCATCTTGGTAATAAGAACTTGACACATGTTCATCCGCATCTTCTAATAATTAATTTGATTTTGAACAGTTAGCCATGTAAACAATACCTTCACAGCTTCAATAATATCCTTGTCAGCATCTTTGACATATCGCCCACAAAAATCAACAATTTTCCCAGTAAACAGGCCATCATCATCAACAGCTACAATCAAATTCTCTCCCTAAAGATAAGGACATGCATGTTAATTTGTGTAAAAACAAAAAAGAATTATTAATATAAACCAAAGAAGGGATAAAAATAGAAAAATAGCTTGTAAAATATTTTACATCAAAAGAAATATATAAAACTGAAGAGTTAGCAAGTAGATAACCCTCAGTGCCGGTGCACGAACAAATTCGAACTGAGAATTAAAAGAAACAAATAAATGCATTGTCTTCATCCATTATTTCCCAAAAAGGGCATATAGATCAGAGAAATAAGGAGAAGTGGCAATTGAGAGACAGCATCTGGGAATGGAAAACTCTTCTTATTTCCTCCCTCAAGAGACTCAAATTCTCCTTATAGTCATTTGACTTCTGATGGAACAACCAAGAACAAGCTAAATGTATCTCTTTCCATTCCATAAGAATGCAACCTTAAAAACGTAGGCAGACAGAAAGTAAACAATAAAATAAACATTTCATCTCCAAATTTTGTTCATGGGAAACAAGAAAACCAAGATTGTGATGTTGAATAAGCACCAGAAGCAAATTAAGCAATTTTCAACAGAACCAATACATTATATTTAAGAAAGCTAAAAACCTATATAAGGAGCAGTAGATAGTACAAACCTTACTGATTATCTGATTTTCAATACAAACCCGATAATCATCTTCTCCAAAAGCAGGAGCACAGTGGACAATTCCAGTACCACTGTCGTCAGTCACAAAATTGTCAGCAATGACCTTAAAAGCAACATCAGAGAACTCCTGGAAATATTCGAACAATGGTTCATACCTGCCACACATGTTGCTTCTTAGAATATCACTAAAACATTTGAGTCGGTCTCACACATTCTACCACATAACTTGTAGCCATTAGCAAGTATCCATCCATGAAAGGGTATTGTACTGTACAATGTGAGCTTCTAGTTCTAAATGTTCCGTGCGCCACATAGTTTGCGGGCTAGATTTTTATTTTTTTGAGCAGTATACAATTTTCGGGAAATGGAAAAGGAAATTTTCAAGATATTGATGGAATTCGAAATCCAATTAACTAACTTATACGCCTTAAATTTTATGGACGAACCATTTGGACCGGGAGTCCAGGTTCGTTTGCGGCCTCGATTTGATTATAAAACAGTATAGGGAAGTACATTAGCTAATAGCCTACTTCTCTACAACAATATTCCATGCTTTTCTCTTTACCTAAAAAAAAAAGACAACAGGTGGATCACACAACACTAATAAATATTCCATGCTTTTCTCTTCACCCAAAAAAAAAAAGAAAAAAAGAAAAAGAGAGACAAAAGGTGGATAAGACAAAACACTAATAAATATTCCACGCTTTTTCCCTTAAAATAATAATAATAATAATAAAACAACAATAACAATAACTTTCTAATAATCAACTTCCTCACCCGAAAGATGTTCACAAACTTTTTTTTTTTTTTTCCTTTTTTGGGGGGGTGGGTTATTATGCTAGCAACCAAAACTTCGACCTAAATTTTTCTTAGAAAGCCATCTAGGATGGAGATAGCATAGCCAAATATCCAATAAATAACATATTTACTCACTTCTTTCCCACCAATGAAGCACCAGAAAATTTTTCCAAGACTTCATATGAATCTGCAGGATCTTCAGTTTTTTCACCAGACGAACCCTTGGTTTTAGATTTCTTGGAATCACCAGAAGGCCCACTAGTGACATTTGACTTTGGCTTTTCAGTAGGAAGGCTCAACAACTGGGACTCGGCAACTACATAAATTTTTCCAGTGTGCTTGTTTCGAACCTAAAATTTACAAATAAAGATAGAAAAGAAAGCTTTTATCATCCTTGCCACATGGCAAATAACGTTCTATTGGAGATGAATTATATCGATTGTGAATCTAATTACAAAACCTCACGCTCATGGACATCATTTGCAGCTAAATTGAACATTTTTGAGAAACAATTGTGGTATGAAATATGAATGCAAGACAAAGTTCTGTTATCCAATATATTTCTAAAAGTCTCAACAATCCTGATCTAACCCAGGTACCGGCGATGAGAATACACTGGTTAAGCAGTAAATAAAATAAATTAAACATAATATATCATATCAACCAAAAGCTAAAACTAACATATGGAGACAAAACCCAATAATGAGTAGCTGCATGCATCTAGGTATGATAAGCTCAATTAGAACCATAATAAAGCTAACTGACCTTCACATAAACAAAATTTGCATTGACACAAAGTGCAAGATTACTAGGAAGGGTCCACGGGGTTGTTGTCCAAGCCACAAAAGCAGCCTTATCAGGATCACCAACTATTGGAAAGGTCACCATTATTTCAACGTCAGGAACAAGCTGCATGTTAGAGTGTTAGACAAGATTCAGATGAAAGTCCAACAACAATCAAAATCTTAAGGCTAAACTGGCATTTCAATTAACCAATTCAACTTATTCTGCCAAGTGAAAAGTTTAACATGATTCAGACTTCATAACATTGAATAACAACAATTCAATTCATAAAATATAACACATAATCTTGGATAGCATACCTTGTAGTTCTGGCTAGCTTCAAAATTAGATAGTGGCGTTTTACAACCAGTGCTGTATGGCATGACCTGCAAAAACGCCATTACCAACAAAGAAAGAAACTTTAGTGCACTACAAAACCAATCATGAGCAGGGAAACAGCAAAAAAATTTAACTTCCAAATTCACGGACTAACCTTGAAGCCTCTATATACAAGCCCCTTCTCATAAAGCTGGGCGAAAACCCACCAAACAGACTCCATGAACTTTAAATCCATAGTCTTATAATCGTTCTTGAAATCAATCCATCGCCCAGTCCTCGTGACAATCTTCTCCCACTCCTCAACATACCTAGTAACAATCCTTCTGCAATGCTCATTGTAATTACCAATGCCCATCTTCAGGATTTCGTCCCTGCGCTTTATACCCAATGCATTGTCGATCTCATTCTCTACAGGCAGCCCGTGACAGTCCCAGCCAAAGCGGCGAGTGACGTGGTGTCCATTCATGGTTTGGTAGCGCGTAACAACATCCTTGATGGTCCCGGCGAGGATGTGACCGTAGTGAGGGAGGCCTGTGGCGAAGGGAGGACCATCGTAGAAGATGTACTCGGGGCAGTTCTCAGTGCGCTTGAGTTGGGTGTTAAAGGCGTCAATTTGAGACCAGAAAGACAGGATCTTCTCCTCCTCGGTGGAGAAAGAGTAATCCTTTCCTTCGCAGACGTCCTCCATGGGGATGGAGGGGCCGA
>BPVZ01000024.1:2556455-2569236 GCA_020521535.1 Rubroshorea leprosula | reverse complement strand
ATTATTTTTAATTATTAAAAAATATAATTTATCCAAGTAAAAGAATAATTTGGTAAGAATGGATGAGAATGTCTAAACAACTTAGAAATATTTTTTTTTTTCCAAAAAAAGATGTTTTTATGCTGCCCTTCTCGATTATACTCGGTTTACTCACTGAATTTTTGGTTTCTAAACCTAGTAATCAAAAATTGAATGATTACAGTTGATTCAATTTGCATTTAAATTTAGAAAATTGAAAAAACAACAATCTTGACTATCAATTATGATTTCAGTCAGGTTCAAAAGAACTTTTGGATTATTCCCCTCCTAAATCCTAATTGTTGGGGTTTTTAAATTTTTTATTAGCGGGAACCTCTCTCCTATGATCCCATCGGTTGACCCATACACTCATAAAACTTTCACTTTAGGTTAATTGTTGTTATTGGATATTGGTGGTAGTAGCTAACATTGCATCTGAGTTGGCAATTGGATAAAATTTTTCTGGTAATTTTATAAAGTAATTTCATCTAATTGAGAAGTTTTCAATTTTCATATTTATGTAAGTATTATTTAAAAGTAAGTTTACAAAAGCTAAAACTTAAAACACACAGATAAATAGAACTAGGAGGAATAAGCCATTTTTATATCCAGTCTTGGGTTTTCTGGGGAATTATTTTCTTGTGTTGAGGTAAGGTAACTGCAAATTTGGTTTGATCAAAAAAAAAAAATGTAAGAAATTGTGAAATGTAATTATTATTAAGATATAACTAATCAAACACATTATTGAAATTGATTTCCTTCAGGGCTGTTAGTTGGCCATAGAACATGAAAGATCCGTTTCAGCTGTATCATATCAATGTTATTTGTATTTTTTAAAAAGGGAAGATATCCCATATTACTAAATATTTTCAATAATAGACATCATAGTTGTACATTCTTAAAGAAATTAAATTCTTAACTAGTAAGTTGTGAAATAACCATTTTAAATACTATTCATAACTTTTTTTTCCCACAATTTGAGTTCCTAAATTAGTTAAAGTGTTTTAAAAAATTACAGTAATTTTTTAAAATGAATTGAATAATGCTCTATCCATGATAAAAGTTTTTTTAAAAAATTTTAAATATGTTTTAAAATAATAATAATTTTTTATATTTTAAGAAAAATAAATTTTTTACTTAAACTTTATAATTATCTGTCAACTTTAATTATTTATTATCTAATAGATTATTTAATTAAATTAATTTATTTATTAGAGTAAAATAAATAAAAATAAAAATTATTCTCAAATTCTTAATTAAAAAGTAAAATAAAAAATATCTATTATTTTATAACTGAATGAGAATACCTTTTATTACCAATAAATCCAATCTTTGTACTAATATTTAATAGTATTGATATAATTCCTATTTTATGTAGTCAATTTTCTAGTAAACTTTGGATAAAGACTATTATCCATATAAAATGATCTAAAATTGCAAAAAATTGGTTCACAATTTCTCTTTTCTCACTTGGATGGTTACAATTATGTTGAGTTTTTTTTACATAAAAATCAACTAAATTATTTTGATTTTGAAGAAAAAGAGATGTATCACTTTTGAGTTGTGTGACAAGGAAAGAATGCCGGGATCGTGTGGTTCGTGAAGGGATAAGGAAAAAGAGAGCAAGAAGACAATGGCATATGTCTACGAAAGGGAAAGGGAAATGATTGATATATATTTTTTATATATTTTTAAAATGTTAAAAAAAAAAAACCATACACTTACCGCCACATGTCAGCAGTGTGAACCTAAACCTTAAAACAGTTGGGAATTGATTTACTTTGATTTTTAGTGAAAAAAAAAAAGCTCAAAATCCAACGAAATCGATGGCGGATGTTTCCGCCCACCCTTTTTTATGCCTTCGCCGGCATAGCCGTAGTCAAACTCTTTGGAAGGAAAAATGTCAAAATCTCTTGCTGTCATCCAAATCCAGACGCAAAAGTTTATGGCTTTCTATATTTGTACACATTGAGCGGCTTCAAAAATGAATTCATTAAGGCATAGAAATTGGGTCTCTCTATTCTTTCTGGGTTTTGCTTTTGCTTTCCTTCTGTATTTTTATAGGTGCCCATCTTCCCCTCCAACTATGGCTGCAGAAGCACCCAAGTCAGTTTTTGACTTCACTGTCAAGGTAATTCATCTATTTTTAAGCTTATTATTTCTTCTTTGTTTGCTTAGATTTGAACGTACAGCATGCTTTGCTGAGAATGAAGAAAAAAGGGACTATTTTGTTATATACTCAGAAATGATTGCGGTGAATTGAAATCTGGGTTTTATTTTTATTAGCTGGTGGCAAATGATAGCAATTATATGTATATGGGGAAAATTGTATGATTTTCCATTCTTGTTTCTTAGGTAAAGCAGAATGAGCATTTAGAAATCCTTTTGACTTTTTGATTCTCAGGTTTTCTTAAGATTTTTAGGGACTTATAGTGAAATGTTCAAATTTTCATTTATGTTGACTTACAGTTCTTTTTTATGGAGATTGCAAAATATCAAGATGTTCTAGTAATTAAAATGTTAGAAATGATAATGAAAAGAACGTAATCCTAGCATTTTAGAATGTCTTGATTTTCAATTTTCTTTTAGTCTTATACCATTTTTTTTCTTCTGTCCTGGCTTGAATTGAATTATCTGATTTATTTCATAAGCTGGTCAACAACATAGCTCCCTTCAACCCAACTGTTTTCAAATTTGTCGTGGTGATGCAACTTTTTTTTTTTTTTTGAAATATTTTCTTCTCCCTTATTGTTATTCTGTTTTCAACGTGAAACAGAAAGAGAACTAAAAGAAAATGGCCTAAAAAGAAACAAATTGTAGAGTATCATTTACCCACCGATTTCAATTTTTAACCTTTTTTATCAGAGTCAGTTTTCTACCTATTCTCAACCCTTTTTTGTCTTTCCCTTGCCTTATGTTGTTTCTAATTAATCTAGTTTGCAGGACATCCGGGGAAATGATGTGAGTTTGAGTGAATACAACGGGAAGGTTCTTCTGATTGTGAATGTCGCTTCACAATGGTAATCTGGCTTGATCAGCTTCATGTTTTAACCATTTTAGCTTAGTTAATTTGCACTCGAGGGGAAAATTAATCTTTTTCTTTTCAAATATATATCAAGAGGCTCTTTCGTCCATCAAGATTCTACTTTGCTAAAAATATGTTAGATAAACCAGACTTTATATTTCCAAGGTGCTTTTTCATTTTTTTTAATTTTTTTCCTCCTGAAGAGTCATTTTTACGTTTTGTCATTCCTTTGACAGTGGCTTAACAAATTCAAACTACAAGGAACTGAATGTTTTGTATGAAAGATACAAGAGCAAAGGTTTGTCCCTTGTTACAGACACAGTTCGTAATCCAAAGACTTGTTTGACAGTCTTTTCCAACATTTCAAGTTTCTAAACAGTTGATTTTGCTATTGTTCGTGCAGGTTTTGAGATCTTGGCATTTCCTTGCAACCAGTTTGCAGGCCAGGAACCAGGAAGCAATGAGGACATTCAGGAAGTTGCGTGCACAAGGTTCAAAGCAGAATTCCCAATTTTTGACAAGGTAATACAGATACAGATAAGTTATGTTCCTGAGATAGCCCTCCAATATCTGTAATTTTCTCTCTGAGGCTACGTATAAAGTTTTAGATATTTTTTCTTTCTTATGTGAGGGTTACCATTCTTGTTAAGTTAAAGGTTTCCTGTTGGCCAGAAAAAAATAAATTATAGGTTTCCTTGGCCTGAACACATTATGATAATTATATATTTTTTGTTCCAAGTATCCGACACAAAGAAATCTAGAAAGAACTGGAAGATTTGTCTCTGTAATACATATTATACTCATTTTTAAAATGACTCATCTGGCTATTTGTAGGTTGAGGTAAATGGAAAAGATGCAGTGCCTCTTTACAAGTTCCTGAAATCACAGAAAGGTGGATATTTTGGAGATGGAATCAAGTGGAATTTCACAAAATTTTTGGTTAATAAAGAAGGAAAGGTTGTTGAGAGATATGCTCCAACTACATCACCTCTTAAAATCGAGGTTAGAGCAGTTAATATTTTGAAATTATTTTTTTGTTAAAGAGGGTGTAATGTAAACTGCAGCTAAATTCAATGTTACATTTTCTCTTGCAGAAAGACATACAGAACCTGCTGGAATCTTCTTGAATACCAAGGTCTTTTAGCATCAACTTGTGTCAAAGCTCCAAGCTGTCTACATGGCATAAATCTCTTTTCTTTTCTTTTTTTTCATTTTTTTTTCTGGGTCTTCAATTTGATTTTATCTGTTGACAATAATAAAATCTGATTCCATTTTTTTTTTTTAATGCTACTTTGATCTTGTAGCTCATGGAAAAAAACTCTAATGAACTTGCATTGAGTTGCCAGACTTTTAAGTCCATGTTTGTTCCATGTACTTTTATAAAAATTCAGCATTCAGGATGGATTTATTTTGTATTTCGCCGAAATATCATATACTTCCTCTTTTTCCTTTTCTTCCTGAGTCTCTGATATGTCACAGGGAATTAAATAATTAAGTTTTGAGAAAAATAAGATTGGTGTTCTAAGTATAAGAAATTGCTGCTTACTCAGAAAAAGGAACGAAGTTGCTACAAGGGTACATATAAGATTCATCAATGAATCACTTTGCAGGGACAAACGGGTACTAGACATGGCAAAGATGAGAGCTGCCATTCCACCTTTCCATAATGTGCGAATACTTAATAGAACAGACCAGGATTACATTGCCTAATCCAAGTTTGATCTGAGTTCACAGAAAAATACTTTACAAAATATCAACTTCAAAATCAAGCCAACATGAATCTTTCATGACGGTTTACATAACTTGACAGCATGTCCAGGTAGACAACTTAGCTTTCCATGAGTAATTCAATCATGTTCTATTAGAAGGTAGCTTAAGCAGGTTACAGCTAAAAAGCACAAGAAACCGTGTCGTTAAAGAAAATTGATCCTTCAAATGGGGGTCAAGTTTCCAAACTAGTGCAGATTGTGTTTCCGCAACCATTTTATAATGCAGTGCGGGGTAAGAGAAGACCCCAACCAATAATCACCACAAAGTAAAGAGTAGAATCTGAGTTCTTTCCAAATTTATTTCAAAGTTAAACCATATATACCATAAACTCTCTCTTCACCATAAACGACCTGCATTTCATATAAAGTACAAGACACAGATATATGAAGAAAAAAAAAAAAAAAAGGAAAGGTAGCAAACAATCACAATGCAATTATGTAATTAGAAATACAAGAAGAAAAGGTCCATTTACTTGCATAAACTATTATATTGTTTTCCAATAATGCAAGGTAGACTAATAAATTTTATCATTGAGCTAAGTTTCTAACAATTTTTATATGTGCATCTTTGAGACCATGAGGACAAATCAGCAATTTGTGCAAAAATTGATATATTATACTTTGTTAAATTAACAACAGGGAAAGAAGTGAATGAATGATGTCTCGAATGGCCATTTTCAAAATTTAAAATCAACACCACCCAAGTGATCATTTGATTTTTCTATAGCATGTTGTCTTCTACTCTCAAGCTCAGATAACAGACTTACTGCACATGCTGGCTTCATGCTGAAGGAAAGTAATGGAGATCCAATTGCATCACTAATGAAGTTTTCCTGCATAGTCCACAACATCAAATACACAATCCACTGATGCAATCAATAATGGATTGTAGGTGTTTTTTGCTGTTAAAAAATAATAATAATAATGGACTGGTAAAATGAAGTTAGGCTTCAAGATACTCAGCACCATCAGGCACATATCTACAAATGCATGCTGTCCTTAAGATCAAGCAAGCTTCTCAAACATGCTAGACAAGTATGGAAAACTCTAATTTGACAACCCCCCGTGAGAGAGAGAGAAATTCAAGTGCCAGGTGCATGCTCTGGATCTCCCCAGCAGCCCTTGCTGAGGTAAGATAAATCTCATAGAAGAACCCAATTAAAGAAGGGAGAACACTAGCTAGCATCTTAACTCTGTGATACATGAACTCATAAACTTAGTAACCTAGTTCCTTCCTTTCAAATATCAGATGACAGAGAACAAGTTAAATAGACTTGCTGCTTTTTCTTAGCTAGTCAACTTCCAATTTTTTATTTCTCAGGAGGTCTCCATCCAACCTCTCAAGTAGTTCAAGAGCTTTGTTTAATTTACCATATTTTTGAAATGCATTTTTGAAAGCATCACATACATGCATAGGAGGACAGAAACCCTTTCCCATCCTTGAGTTAAGTTTCTGATATGCATCTTTCAGTTGACCTGCTCTGCAGTGCTTGAGCAAGATTTGTGTTTCCATTTTACCTTCCAATTTGGCACATAAATCAGTACGCCCCTTTTCCCTCAAAATTTTATCCACCAAAGTAAATGTGTTAAAATGTGGAATCAAACCAAGGCCCAACATTTCTATCAGCAAATGGTACGCTGCTTCCCAATTCCTAGCTTCACCATAAGCATGAATTAAAGCAGTATAGGTTACACTGTCAGGATTACATCTCTTGTTTGTCATAATCTTGAAGACCGTTTCAGCATCATCCAATTTATCCAGTTTGCAAAGCATGGAAATTAAGGAATTATAAACAACTAATTTTGGCATCAATCCATGAGACAGCATTCTACCAAACAAGTGGTCAGCTTCCTCAACCCAACTATGTTCACATAGAGCCTGCATCAGAATGGAATAACCCTCGTCCAAGCAACTCATCTTTCTTTCCTCAACAACCTTTAAAACCTGAAATGCTTCTTTCATTTCCACCGCTCGACATAACTCTTTTAACAGTTGAATTATGACAAATGAACTAGGTAACAAACCCACATCATAAACTGCCCAAAACACACCCACTGCAGACTCTATAGCATTACTACCAACCTTTGTGCCCACATTTGGAACCAAAATCGTACAGGGTCTAGACACATTCTTCATCCTAACTTTCTCAATTGATCCTTCCTTTGCACTCAAAAAACACAACTGCCCAATTAGAATGTTCACTGCAGACCTTGTCGGAACAAAACCGGCCCTGTCCATTGCGCGAAAAACCCCAAGGGCAGTCTCAAACCTACCAAATTTACATAATCCAACAAGGATATTACTATATGAATAGATGTCCGGTGATTCAATCCTCCAAAATATACTGAGGGCAACATCAATCCATTCCCCAGATGTCTCCTTCTTACAAAGCACATAAAGCATATTATTATACACATAATTATCAGCTTTACACCTAAATGCTGCCTCCATTTCTTCAAACAAACAAAGGGCTTCTCTAACCCGCCCTTGCCTACCCAAAAACCTAATGCAAGTTCCAAAAGCCCGGCATGAAACCCTACAGTTGTGAGACAACAATGTTAACAAGAAACACTTCATATCATCGAAAAGCTTCCTCCTTCCCAAAAAATCAGCCATGTACTCAATCACACAGTCATCAAACTGAAAACCCATTTGCCCTCCAGCCCAAGAAATGAACTCCAGAGTCTTAATTCTTCCCAATTGTCTATAATTCGACACGACCTGAAGCACAAGATGAGAATCTAATTTCTCCTTATAATCCTTCAACAAGCAATCAAAATCGTTACACTGAAGGGATTGGTCAGAAAGTAGAGAGCAAATGGAATTAGCATCAGAAGAACTTACTGTTCGTAAAGCTAAATCCCCCTGGACCCATGCTGGGACAGGAGCGGGTTTCCTGGCGGTGATTCTGGGGATTTCGGGATTAGATTTGAAGCTTGAGGAAGAAGATGAGTGGAGAGAGTGTGTGAAGATCCTGAGAGCTTTTGCGGAGAAAGAAAAAGCTCCATTTCTGCTTCTACAGAGCATTGGACGACTGAGGTACGAAGCCGTGAGCTCCCAGCTGCCAGTTCCAGTTTTTTTGTTTTTGTTCTTGTTTTTTTTTTTAATTATTGCATCCCTTCAAATTCAATTAACCACTTTCCCTTTGAACCCGACCCGGACTGGTCGGCTTGAATATGTCAGCTGACTCAGCTTGTTTTTTTTTTTTTTTTTTTACTGCTATTTTGATAATTTTGACGTGTGAACTTTACAAAACTGAAAAATAGTTTTCTTTTTTTAAAATTGTTTCTTTTCTTCGCTTTTACACTAATGCCCAATTCAAACTATCATGGAGCTTACTTTATCCCCCTAATTTGAGGAGAACTTTTTCTCTTTTTCTATTCTTTATTGTATTTTATTGTTTTCCCATTGTAGAGTCTTATATCATAATAATACATTGTGTACCAATAATTGTAAACGTAATTGATTCTTTTAATTTAACAATTAAGTATAAATACTAATATTTATGATTATTTTTTTATTTTATAAATTAAAATGCATCTATTAATTTATGGTCATAAAATGCTTCCCTCTTAGGGTTTCTCACCAGACTTGGTTCAAATCCTCCTATTCTCCAAAAATCCCCCAAACATGCAACTTTGTTAAAATTAAAAAAAAAAAAAAAATTATGGTCATGAAATGTAACCATTACTAGATTTTATTACGAGGCAAAGGTACATGAATAACTCAACTATATTTCCATAAGGGCTAGGTGGAGAAAGTCTTTAATACAATAGATGATGCCACATGGAGAAAGGTTTTAGTACAATAGAAGATACCACGTCTACAATATTCTCATTCTTTAATATTATGGCAACTCACTTTGACAACTACATTTAGTGGGTCAGCCTATAATAAAACCCAGCCTTTTGCAAACTTCCAATTATTTTGAAGACTTTCTCCCCTAATTGATTGTAAGAATATTGTATTAACATTAATGAAAATACAGACAATCCGGACAATCAACCGTGCGATGTTAAATAATGATAAATAAACTTAAATTTTAAAATTAAAATATAAAATTAATGAAGTAACTTAGGTCGTATCATTTCAAATATTAAAAAATAAATCTTATATTATTTAATAATTAATTTTTTATTTTTTTAATTTATAAAACTATATAAATTAATTAATTTAATAACATGACTTATACTGTTTTATTAATTTCAAATTTATGTCCTAAATTTTCATCTCCTTACAATTATTATATATTATTATGTCGAAAGTTACATTAAATTTCATTTAATTTAAAATTAAATTACATTAAATTTCATCTAATCTAAAGTTACGGTGGATCAATTCTTATATGAATAAAGTTCTTCTAGTACTCTTTTTTTTTTCTTTATAAAAATCAAATTCGAAACCTTTATAAAGAACCACTCTTTTTTGTTTGGACCAACATATCATTGGTACGACTTTCCAAAATTTATGATATAGCTGCTTGTGCTTTTAACCAGAGTTTAAGATTCAATCCTGGTTTCAACATACCAAACATTGAAGAAACTGCCATTAAGTGTTCTTCGAATCGTAATACTAACGAAAACGAAGAAGCCCAACCTGTCAAGATTACACCTATTTAGCCAGCCATAACCATGGACGTCATAATGTGAAGGCGTGGCAACAGCTAATCAAATCCAAGATGTCATAAATGGTGGCTTTTGAATGCATTGGATAAGTCGGAAAGAATCGACAAAATGGGATTTATGTTGACAAAGTCTGAAAGCTTAAATATTCCAACGTACACAAAACGTAAGGCAGCCCAACAGATGAATGCATATTCCCTTTTAAAACGATTGCTTGCCACCTTGCATTTTCCCATTACCTGTCTAGATTTCGGAGAGAAACTGAATTCAGCTTCTTTAGCTGAAATAGTGCTTCCCTCAGTTGTCCAATTTTGAACAAATCTAGACTGATATGTACCAAAAGTATATATCAAATGCAGTAATCACCCCAGAATACAAGTGTTTCATAAGGACACCCGGTTTCTGCTTTCTATATTCATGAGTCTCAAGCTCTAATATAACAACAGAGTTTGTGATTGTGAACACATCATTCAATGTCAGTTTTGCTTCTAAGAATAAAAGAAGCAGGCCATCTAAACCAACCAATACAAGGAACTTGTTCATCAAACAAATCACTGATGCTAACAGGCATAAAATGCCTCAAGCAATGAAACAGCAATTTAAAGAATAATGGAAAACTGCCGGAATCAATAGAGAGAGAAACTTGGGTTTCTCTTCTCACACTCTTCACCCCCTTTTCCCCCCTTCCAAAACTGCCTCAGCGAGACCAGCAAAATTGGTACCCATATCTATCCAGAGGGGGGATAAACACAAGTCAGTCAATTGTTAGCACAGTTAAGCATTGTCATTGTTGTGACTGTCATTAGATACCATGAAGATAATCATAGCATAGGCATGAGGAATCAATCATATATACAGTTAATAACTGCAGTTAGATTAGTTACCTCAGCAAATGCAGAGGTCTGCAACTAGTTGGTAAAGCTCTAATGAAGCCTCTCACCACTGCATACAAACAACAGAAGGTTGGAGGACTTCATAACAATATTAATCATTGAACATAAAGGACATGAACAAGATAACAATGACTGAGCCTTATTCATAGCATTACTTATACTCAATGCACTGATACAAAAATAATAGCAATAAATAAATGTTTTAGACTCATAATCATAAGGATCCAGTTATTCTCAAACCTGAAACAAACCTCCTCATGCCTCTTCTTCTCCTGCTCCTTTCCGACCCATGTCAAATGTTTTGGCAGGTCCATTCCCTTGCAGGAAACTTCATTCCACCAAATAAAGTCCCATAATGGATCGGTGAAGCAGAAACCCTACATGAAAATCCAGGCCATTAACTCCCATCACGAAAATTGCCCCCCCATTTTTCATTGATGATAAATCCAATATTCTTTGATCCCTCAGCTGCACAGCTTAACAGTGCATGCAACCGCCTGTGCCCAAAATTTGAGCCTTGCTTTGACATCTTCTGGATGGTCTCCTGTATATACAAAGAAAGGCACTACAAGCTCAAAATTGATGCTTAATGTAAGAAATCAACTTCTCTGACATTCGAGGACGATTAACTTTCACTATAATTTGTTTGAACAGGCAATGCTAAGAAGACTCAACAACTTCATTTAGACGGTTGATTGTACACAACTGCTACTAAAACCTAAGACTCAAATCGGAAAAATAAACCAGGTCCTAGACAGACCAAATCACCAACATAGCCAACAATTGTTGCAGATCAGAATGTATACAGATCATCAATCAAAACATCAAACAACCTAAATCATCATCTGATTTATAGATTATCCTGAGCAAACCAAATAACAATACCAAACAGATTTCACTTCAGAAATCCGAGACAATAAACACCTGGCGCAGTATTCCAACAACATGAGGAGTCAACAAGAGGATACAAAAGTGTACATCGGAAAATAATGCATGCAGCTAAAAAATGAAAGCAGGTCAACAGAAAACCAAATTGAAGAAAAAAAACTCACCAGGACTGGAGATCTTCCAATTGGCAATCGGAGCAGTTTCAGGGACAGCTTCCGTAGATCTCTCAGGAGACTTCTGGTGTTCATCCATGAACTTCTGCGACATGGAGTAGCAAAGCTCAAGAGCAGGCAAGGTGTTGCAGAGCTCCGGGATCTCCTCGTAGCTAAATCCAAACCCCAGATCCAAGCACCCTTTCAACTCGTCAAGATCGTCGTCCGTCAAGCTCTTTGTCCTCTTCAATTCATCCTCATCCGCTGCCTCCACATATCCCTCTAGCAACACCTGATTCTTCTTCTTCTTCTTCCTGATCTGGTTGTTATTCTTGCCATCAACCTTTGCCCAATCTTCACTTTCCCGACTGAATCCGTTCGCCGATATCGACGGCGGCCCAGTTAAGGTCTGTGTGTCCTCGGTTTCTCCGATCGAGGTTGAGAAGGACACCCATGATTCATGTTCACAAGAAACCCCTACCATTTTCTTAGAAGTTTCTGTCTCTAGATCTCGTCTATCCAATTTTGCGAGGTGTTCATGAGAGACGACCAACGGGTGCTTATAAAGAAAGCTCCGTCCAGCGAAGAAATTACTCCGCTTTCCTTCTTTCCTTTTTTTTTTTTAGTTTTAATTCGAAATAAATTACATTATGAATGGATCATAGATGTGAATTTTACATGTATGCATGATGGCATGATGACGACATGGGTGAGACAGCTGTACAGGAGAGGTGGAAAAGATGACGGTGACCAAAGGACGACACGTGGTGGCTGCTTTGATCACAGTAGAATGGAGGAAAAAGACAATGTAGATGGGTGGGGCCCACAAGGAGGCGATGATGTTCCATCACGTCTGGTGGTATTATTGTTGCGGATGGGTATGGTTTGTTTTTTTTTTTAAAAAAAAAAAAAAACAGATTATAAAATGGGAGTGGGGAAATCGAACCGATCCAAGCGATTGGGTGCGCACCTATGAGAGCCTTGAGAGGCGACAAAGTCATTAAACTGAGAAGGACAGGTGCAAGTATGGTTTAATTATAGTTATCATTGAAATTAAACTATAGATTAATAATGTTTTTAGTTAATAAATTTTTTTTATGTTGGTTGCATCATGAAATTTTTTTTTTATTTTTTATTTCATCACATTCTCATATTATACAACTTAAATTTAAAAATTTTTTTCTCAACAAAAGAAAATTATCATTACATTATTTAGATAGTTGATTAATCAATAAACATTTAAAATTATTAACCAAATAAAAAATCTGATCTATGAAATTTGGATCATTTTTTGATAATAACTACTTACTTCGATTTTAATTGTCATTGAAAAATTATTCTTAAATTTTTTAAATTTTTAAATTTTATTTTATTAATTTTAATTATTAAAAAATATAATTTATCCAAGTAAAA
>BPVZ01000024.1:2510905-2527079 GCA_020521535.1 Rubroshorea leprosula | reverse complement strand
TAATGTAGAAAAATCAGCCTTGTATTTCCGTCCAGAAAGCATGGAACAAAGTCCAAAAAGCGAGAAATTTCATTTCCTGAAGTAGGGAAATTGCATCATGCATTAGAAACTAGAAAGTGCATTCACATGCAAAAAGAAAACGAAAGCTTGAAATACACGTTTCCTGTTATTTGTTTATATATTTCCTTTAGACTGAAACACAAAAAAGACAATTACATTGAAGGGTAGCTGGGATTTGAGACGTAATTTTCACTCTGTTTGAGGTTGACCCAATAAATATAAGTAGTTGATCCCAGTTTCCTCTTATCCTGATAATTAGTTTGTACAATATTGTCAAATGCATCAGCTACTACCATTGATTTTTTTCTGAGCTTGAAATTTCTGCCATGTAGACTCTGGATGCATGCATGTTATACATCTCGCTATCCAAAATTAATGGCTTTGAAGCAATAGAAGGGAACATTTAGGTCAACTACTTGTCATTCAATACGAAATTTGGTTGTCCTCCGCTCTAAATTTCTAACTCATTTGAATGACTAACCACTGCAAATCAAGATGCAGGCACAGAATGTTTCTGCACCAGTTGTGCTTGGCAGATATAACGGTACCGCCTGGGGTAGCCCTTTGATAGGTAAGATGGAAAATGACTGCAATCTCAACTGGTAGAAGTAACCAAAGTCCAATTTGGGGAGAGAAAAAGAACACAAATTTCTGTTTGTTCTCTGATGTGATGGTAAAACTTGGACTCTAGTGCATGGATATACCACCCTCATATCCTCTTCACCTACATTGTTGCCTGCACCAAGTCTACCTCAAAGAATCAGCGCTTAAAATGTTGATGCTACCTCCTCTTGGTGTTAAGTTTCTTAAATTCTATTAAAGACTCAAGAATTCTGCAGGTTATTTGTGTTCCTGTCCTCTCAAGGTTACTTAGTCCTGCTCTTCATATCTTTAACTCACTTTTCGTTTGATTTTTTTAGCTTTGTGTTTCTCCTCAAAACACCGTTCCAGAATTTCAGATAGATTTAAAAAACGAAAAAACACTATGGAGGAGACTCTCATCCCATTCCGTGGCATTAAAAAGGACCTTCAAGGAAGACTGATGTGCTACAAGCAAGATTGGACTGGCGGTTTTAGAGCAGGCTTTAGGTATATACATCCTAACACCTATTTTTCTATGTGGTACTTTGGGCTTCATATTAATGGTAAATCTCATTGTCTCAATACTGCAACAATTGATTGTCAAATGTCAATACCTTGTTTACAGGATTTTGGTTCCCACCTCCTACATCTTCTTCGCTTCTGCCATTCCAGTCATTTCATTTGGCGAACAACTGGAAAGAGATACCGGTATCATGCATAAACTGACTTTTTTTTTTTGCCTTGCTTAAAGGCTAAGTGTTGCAACTAAATTAGCATACCATGTTCTGGATACAGATGGAGTTCTGACAGCAGTTCAAACGTTGGCATCTACTGCAATTTGTGGGATCATACATTCAATTATTGGAGGTCAACCATTGCTTATATTAGGAATATCTGAACCAACTGTCATTATGTACACATTTATGTTTAAATTTGCCAAAGACAGAAAGGATTTGGATCCAAACCTCTTTCTAGCATGGACTGGATGGTGAGCTTATTTTTTCTCCCGTTGAATTTAATTTCTTCCCTTGATATCTTTGATATATATATTAATTGTTTGAAAAATGTGCTCATCTTTTGTGCAGGGTATGTGTCTGGACTTCAATCCTGTTATTCTTATTGGCTATACTGGGAGCTTGCTCCATAATCAACAAGTTTACCCGTTTGGCTGGAGAGCTGTTTGGTCTGCTCATAGCCATGCTTTTTATCAAGGAAGCTATTGAGGTATATGGTAGCAAGCAATTGCTTGTTATAAAAATTTTGATTTCTGTTTTCTTAATTCCTGTTGATTCTTTTGTGTCTTGTTCAGGGCCTCGTGGATGAGTTTCGGATTCCAAACATTAAAAATCCAGAATTAACAGAATATAAACGTTCATGGAGGTTTGGCAATGGCATGTTCGCTTTGTTTTTATCATTTGCCCTCCTGATCACCATACTAAAAACCCGTAAAGCAAGGTCATGGCGCTATGGAGGTGGTGAGTCCCTATATCCTGAAATATGAGGTTAAGTTTATATATGTGAGTTGGATCTTAGGATTTCAACCTTATCCTTTGATCATTGAACTAAGGTCTCATTGACAAAAACAATTTTGAGTTTTTGAAAAGATGACATCATCTGTCCTTCTGAGAGAAACTTAAAGGAGAAGTTTTTCACAGGTTGTATTAGAAGCTTCATAGCAGACTTTGGAGTTCCACTTATGGTACTGGTATGGACTGCTGTGTCCTACATACCGGTTAAATGTGTCCCAGAAGGGATTCCTCGTCGTCTCTCTAGCCCCGATCCATGGTCACCTAGTGCCTCCAAGAACTGGACAGTCATTAAGGCATGTCTTTGATTAATCAATTCTTGCCTAAAATTCCTGGATTCATATGTTACATCTTCTTGGAAGACTAACTGATGCTGGTGACTTGAAAATGACAGGACATGTTGAATGTTCCTAATTCCTACATTGTTGGAGCTTTCATTCCAGCAACAATGTTGGCAGTGCTATATTATTTCGATCATAATGTATCGTCTCAGCTTGCGCAGCAGAAAGAGTTCAATTTAAGAAAACCATCTTCTTATCACTACGACTTATTTCTTTTGGGTTTCATGGTATGCAAGTTTCCTATCCTCCTCTCTTCATCTCTCTTAAGTTACGGGATTTCATCCCAACAATTAATTTCTTCCATTTATGCATACTATATATCCTACATCCCCTTGTAATGTTATCCAACTTTAGATATCAATCTCTCAAAGACAATGTTAAATTATGAATTGAAGCTGTAAATTTCAAGTATTGCTCTTAATTAAATTAAATCTATTAGGGAAAACCCCAAAGTAAAATCTATATATCAATTAACATCTAAGAGCCAATTTCCTTGATGGCAGACCTTATTATGTGGTCTTGTTGGAATTCCGCCATCAGATGGAGTCATCCCACAATCACCAATGCATACCAAAAGCCTGGCTACTCTCAAACATCAGGTATTAATCTATCTCAAGACCCTTCATAGATTATATGCTAGTGTTACACTGTCCATAACCCAATGATCTCTTTCAAAAGTTGGAGATTGAGATCAGAAATGACGGTATCCTGGCATTGTTAAAAAAATTATAAAAATGAGGTTAGTCTTCTTATGCAACATACTCCTGATGATATTGGGTTTCTGTTTATGCAGTTGCTTCGTAAGCGACTAGTTTTAACTGCACGTACAAGTATGAGAAAGAATGCTAGCTTAGGACAATTGTATGGAGATATGCAAGAAGCCTATCAACAAATGCAGACACCTTTAATTCATGAACAGGAGCCCTCATTTCGAGTAAGGTTGCTACTACTTTTGGTTCAATTTCCGTTCCAGAGTTCATAAAATCACTAATATGTGATTACTTGAGCAGGGATTAAAGGAATTAAAAGAATCGACAATTCAAGCAACCACATGTAAAGGAAATATCAGTGCTCCTGTTGACGAGACTGCAATTGACATTGAGAAGGAGATCAATGAGCTCTTGCCTGTTGAGGTGAAAGAACAGCGTCTCAGTAACTTTCTTCAGGCCCTATTGGTGGGTGGATGTATTGCTGCGATGCCTATACTGAAAATGATCCCTACTTCGATCCTTTGGGGCTACTTTGCCTTCATGGCCATTGAAAGCTTAGCAGGAAATCAATTCTGGGATAGAATCTTATTGCTCTGCACAGCACCAAGCAGGAGATACAAGTAAGACCTTCAAACATTCATCAGTACTTAATCATTCAGTGATCTCTTAAGTCTTTTGTTCTTTGTCCTTTACTGAGAGGATTCTAATTTTGCAGGGTTCTTGAAGAGAAACATGCAACATTCATGGAGACTGTTCCATTCAGGACAATTACAGTGTTCACAATTTTTCAAACAGTTTATTTGCTTTTATGTTTTGGGATAACTTGGATTCCAATGGTCGGTGTTCTCTTCCCTCTGGTGATCATGCTTTTGATCCCCATAAGACAATACCTCCTGCCCAAGCTTTTCAAAGGGGCTCATCTTCAGGACTTGGATGCGGCAGAGTATGAAGAAGTACCTGGTCTGCCATTCAATATCGCCACTGTATGTCTTCTACTTAATTCACCACAATACTTCTTCAAATCTTACGACAATTTCTGCCATTTTATGCTGATTTCCTGAATACAGGAGACCGAGCTGGGTGCTGGCGCATCTGAGATAGAAGACGGGGAGATTTTGGACGAGGTTATTACCAGAAGCCGCGGAGAATTCAGACATACTTGCAGTCCTAAGATCAGCAGCTCTACCGCAACACCGGCGAACGACCCTAAACCTCTTCGAAGCCCACGTTATCCAGCCCGGGTGTTCATAACCTCAAAGAAGACAGAAGTCCCCATAGTCCTAGGACTTGGGAGCTGAAAGCATCTATTTTGGGGAAGAGTCCACTTCACTTTCCATCAAAATCAGGGGAATTATTATCAAAAATGATTTAGCAACATGCTAATCTTGTTTATAAGGTCTAGTATGATATCAGTCCTATGGTTATTGGACACGTCATAAAAAGTGAGTTGTTTACAGATTCACTTGATCCAATTAAATGAAATAATAGTTATCCTTGCTTACACGTTAAAGTGTTAGTTGGCTCATAATGTATCATATAGAGCATACAATAGTTATATGATAGAATTTTTTAATTTACATATATTCTAATAAATTATTGAATTCTTCTATGCGACATATTGGTTGGGTCGCGCTCTTCCTCCATAAAAGACAGATGAAGTTCACCTACTTTCGAATATTTTGTTTTATTGAATAGATATTAACTTTTAATCATTGTTTTTTTATAAAAAAAAATATTAAAAATATTAATTATATGCAAACAGTTTTGTGTATACAAATTTTAGTAATTTTAGTGATTAGTAATTTTAGCGAGTGGAGTGAATACTTTTTTTGATATGGGAATTTTGGATATATTGCAGATTCAAAGAAACAAGTCTTTTCTTGTTTTTAATAATTTAGCTAGTCCACAAGCGAAACATGGTACACAATTTATAATTCAATAGACAAGAGTCACTAGACATTTACATGTACGTCCATTTCAAAGACAGCTGGAACCACGGGTTTGCCTATATGGCGAGCACGAGGCCAGGCAAGGACCGGCGAGCCAGATCCCCTGGGTGGCTCTGCCACAAGGTGTGTCTCAGGCCGTCGACGTGCCCAATTTCCCAGCGAGGTGGCCGCAAATCCTTCACAACAAGCCACGTATTGAAGTACTCTCTGAACTGTGTAATAATCCCATCTTTCAATGTCCACACATGCACCCAATACACCTGCGCTCCTTCCCATCCTTCCGCAATCACGCAGTCGCCAACCACCTCGATGCTCCTCGGCTCAAATCGGAACTCGGTGTGGCTCGCCTCCCCGGTGAGCATCCGCATCATGTGGTGGCAACGTGGTGGTCCATGGAACCACCATTCTAGATCACTTGCAACTAATTTGGCCACGGTGTCAGTGTCACCACATGGCAATGCCCTATAAAGCTCATCCACCACAGCTTTGTTCTGCATTTCCGGATTGGATTCCGGCACCGGAGATTCAGAGCATGTGGCTGCCATTTTTTCTGTATAGAAGTGAAATAGCAACGAACTATATATGTTTAGTTTGTGCTGTGATGCATGTTACAAAATGAAGCCTTTTTATAGCTAAAAATTGTGGGTAGCGACCCATTCTTGATGACATGGTAGATCGAATGGTCTAGATCATATCGATGTAATAACTTTAATAATGATTAAAGCAAAAGCGTGTGGGCACATCCTCTCAATTTGTTTTTAAAATCTCAATAAAAAAATCACCATTTAATTAATATTCTCAAATATTAATATTTGTATTAATTACATATTTTATAATTATTAATAAAAAAAGTCACCTCAATATTAAGATATTATTTTTTTATTAATAATTATAAAATGTGTAATTCATACAAAATGATTATATTTTTTAATATTTTAAAAAATTAATTGATAAGTTAAATTTTTTAATATAAATTATATATATTAATTTTAAAATAGTTCTTTTATATCAAATTTGTTCATTATCAGTTATTATATAAATTCTAACATTTTAAAATTATAATAAAAAAAACTTTTATTTTAATAAAAATAATTATATATGTTGGATTAATTTAGTGCATAATTTACTTAATCGAAACTCATTTTGAGTTGGGACTCAAAAAAAAATATTTTATTATTTACAATTTGCAACGCAGTGCTTTTCTGGGGAGGAAATTAATGGGCCATTATCATCTCATTCACCTCTCCCATATACATACAAGATCTGCAACCTGCTATATGTCTAAACTTTCACAATATTCAAAGACAAGCTACTTCTTGGAAGTTTGTTCATGTCTACCTCTTAGGGGTTTCTTTTCTTTATTTCTTATTTTTTTAAGGACATGTTAAACTAGGGGAATTTGACTCCTTTCGAGTTTGGATGAAGTTAATTGATTTTAGGTTGTTTGTGATGTTGTCATTTTGTGACTTGAGCTTCCCACTTTTTTCCTTTCTGGAGAATATATAGTAACTTGATCTAAATATTAATTTATTAAACATTTCTAAACAAGAACGGGTCATTGTTGTCGAATTGTTCATGTCATCTCAAGAGTTCATTATTTAAGTCATAAGTTGAATTCAGTTAGCTAACTTTATTTTATATAGCGGTCATCAACATCACAAATTAATTTTTATATACCATACTTTAATTTATATAATCAAGTTAGTTTAAGACAAATCATTTACACATATGAAAAAATAGTGAGATTTTTTTTTTTTTTTGTTGATGGTAGAGATTGTTGTTAATTGATAACAATTAATAGCGAATTTCCATCTACTATTTAATTTCTAGTGTTAAATATTTTCCTAAAAATCCAATGACCTCTTGAAGAGGGAGGGACATTTCTGTCATTTTGTGGAAAGTGGACCCAAAAAATGCTTGGTTGGCGGCGATGTTGACTTGTTTTGACTATTACTTTGTCGCTTTTTCGGATTTTATTGTGACCAGCTAGGGAGGCGCCCTATCACTTTCAATTGCAGCGTGCGCATGTGTCTTTGCAATTCCTAAAACACCCTTTTGAAACAAAATTGCCATCATTATAAATTTTTAATATATATATATATATATATATATATATATATAGATGGAAGAAAATGTTAACTTGAAAGAGAAGGAGGAAAATATTGGGGATTAGAGAAAATTGCAATATTTGTTTTGCAAGGAGAGAATATATTAGAGGGATTCGGAAGTGAATTAATTAAGAGAGTTGATTAAGTAATTAAAAAATGGGTTTGTCTATCTTATATAGGATAAGAAGTAATAATTAGGTAATAGTTATGATAGTTTTTCTTAAAAAATGTAAAATTGTAAATTAAAAAATAATTTCTATTTTATAATTTGAAATAAACCAATAAAAAGTTACACATAACATCTATAATTAAAATAAAAGTTAACTTCATTATTTTTAAAATAAAAAAATAATTATTAACTAATAATTTTTTCTTATTTTGTACCCTAAAAATACATGATAAATAAACCCTTAAAAATATATATGGGTTTGGTTTGAAATTTGGCATCAAATTGTAGTGAGCTTGTGCTTGATGGCGTTTTTCGTTCTTTTCTCCAATAATGTTTGGTTTGAGGAGAGAAAAGAAAAAAAAAATGGAATGACCTTTTTTTTTCTCATCTACTTCTTTTTACTTTCTTTAAACTAAATATCCTATAAATTATAAATTTTTTTTAAAAAAAGTGAATTTAGCTAGGGTAACAATTTTTTTTTGTTGGTCCAAACAAAAAAAATAATGTTTTTACCCTTAGTAAATCAACCGTGCAAAAATTTTGTCAATTTCAATTTGTAAAGACCTTTTTACCCTTGATGAATTATTTTGCATGACTGAATTTTCATTTTCAGTCTTTTCAAACTCAAATTGACACATTTTTTCACCTTCTCAAAATAAAAAACATCAAACTCATGATAAATTAACCTCAAAATTAGGTAAGGTGTGTTGAACATCTGTCTGACTTTTTGAGAGTTCATTTTATTCTCAGTCCAAATTCCAAAGGGAAGAGTCCAAGTGGGCATAAATAAAATTATTCGTAAAAAAAAATTGTATGAGGGAAGACGAGAAATCAAAAAATGAAGTGAAAGCATAAAGATTAATTTAATACATACTCGTGAATCACACAATGGATCGAAGAATGCCATATTTGTTGATCAAATGCAAGTTACCGACACATATATGAAACATGGCCGTAACATGGCCCATTCATTAATTTTCCAGAATTTTCGTATAATTTCAGTGGAGCCCCTCTAATGGAGTGAACAATAAACCTACCACACATTGATGGAGTACAAAGCCATTGATATGATGGGAAGCGGAAGTAGGGTTTCATTTAAGAGCCCCAGTTGGATCCAGCCATGCAAAAAATTAAAACACTAGCCTCCCCCTCGTGTGCATGGAGGCGCTGCTAGGGCAGCTACCATATATATTCTCCTGCCCCACATGACAAAATAATTGAGCATGCAATGAACTGATATGAGAACCTCTAGGATGGGAAGTCGTAAGTCATCAAAACATTATGATTGCTAGAATATTGGTATTCGTCCGCTTTATGACATACAGTGGAATTGAAAATCCGTAAACTATTGAGCTTTTTCTCTCTTCATTAATGGTCCATGCCTAACTTCTTATTTGTGCCTTATCCACTACTTAAAATTATCATATTTGATATTTTTGATTTTTTTGAGGTCTTGTTTGGGTAGGAGAAGGATCTTCGTCAAGAACTGATGCCTGGAGGGGTTTGTTTTGTTTTGGCCCCATATGGGTTGGATCCTATTATTATTGTATTTTGGCCTACTATGCTGGAAATTTATGGTATGAATTTGTTAGGCTAAACTTAAGAACAATATATGTTAGGTAAAGAGAGCCAAAATGGTATGGGTCTAGGCTCGGGTTTTATGAGTCTCCACGTATATATTCAGCTTATTATTCTCATATTTTCATCCTTAATACTTGCTTCAACTCCCCAACGTTTGAATTGTTCTTCATTATATAGTTGAGTTTTTCTAATTGCATTTTACTTGCTTCAACGCAAGAGATTTTTCTTTGAGCAGGCAATAAATAAGTGATTAATTAAAGAGATCAATCAATGGACTCAAAGCCCATAAGCGAGACGGGCCTCGTTCTACGTTTTCATTTTGCACCCTTCTCGGCTAGGGATGAGTATTTTCGAATATAGTTTAGCTATGAGTTATGTTTAGAACTTAATTTAAAAGTTTTTAAGTATAATTTTTTAAATTTGGTATTTACTCAAATACTTGCATACTTCTACTTGATACTTAACTCAATAAGTAACAGGCGACTTACAATTATATACTTATATACTTGTTAAATGATATTTTGCTTTAATTTTTTTTTCAATTTAAAATTTAATAAAATATTATTTACTTTCAATCTATACTCAAATAAAATTAGTGAAAATTTTAATAAATATTATTTATTATAATATAAACTTAAATATAATCTAAAATAATAATAGAAACTTAAAATTTAATTTCATATCCAAAATTTAAATTTACATAATATTTAAAACTAAACTTAATTAAATAATTAATAATAAAGAACAAAAAATATATACCCTAAAAATAATGAATGAAAATAACTTAAATAACAAAATGAAAGTATTTCAAAAAATATGTTCAGATTTTTGGATTCATAGTCTTCCTAATTCTTTGCTTCAGTTTGTTAGAAAGCCATAATAACTTATGGTATTGTATTTATTTTAACATCCTGATATCCATACTCTTAACTTACTATTCTTATTATGCTAAATTTGGAGTTTAAAGGTAAAAATCATCTATACAATAAACAAAGACTATGACTTGAAAATCACTAATGGAAAGGTAAAAAGAAAGTTAAAAGGAATCAAAATTTGAAGTTATATGTACTCACTGTTACATAAGAATGTAAAGAAGGGCACCTGACCTTCTAGGCCAATTGGCTTGTAGTCAGTTTTGAAAGTACATTTCCACCAACATGATATTGATTTAAATCCTTCTATCCCTTGAAATTTGAGCTTGTTCAAAGAAAAAAAGAATGCAAGAAAGGAAGAAATTTGTTGAATATGAGTTTAGTTTAGGATTTGTTATTTATAAGCTATGATGTAATTATTTTTATTTTTATTTTTAAAAATTTTAGTTATACAAATATAAATAATATATCAAATAAATAAAATGGTTAAATAAAATAAAATGGTTAAATAAGTTAGGTAAATAATTTTAAACTCTTGTATTTGTTTTCTTGACTTGATCTTTGTAAGTATACTATTTTTATACCTATTACTTAATTAATTTTCTTTTACAATTCAAATTAAATATCTATCTAAACATATTAAATACTTATAAATAACAAACATATTTATATTCAACTTATTAATATTTTTATATAATTAATTATTTTTATTTAAAAATTTATTTTTAATATTATATATACTTATTTGATATTATATAAAATTTTATGTAATATTATAATTATAATATTACTCTTAATAATTAATAATTGTGTGTAAGACAATAATAAAAGTGCATGTTACGAGTAAAAGGTCCCAAACGCTGCAGGAGACACCTGGCGCTTGCCAAGCTGTACACCACTTGGATGAGGGTTGAGATCCAAGTATTTCATTCCTTAATAATTTTTTAAGGCGGTGAAAAATGATGTAATTCGGATATTAAAATTATTAAAATATTTTAAATATAATTTATTTATTTTTAATGTTTTAGTAATTTCAAGATGCTGAAACTATTTACCATCAACTTAATATATCTTTGCTTATAGAAAAACTTGATATATTCAAGAAAATTATAAATTTCTTTAACTGCCACTCAAACTAAAAATATGTTCTACCGCGCCACTTCAATTGATTCACAGGGAACATGACATTATTGAAGAAAAAAGGAATACTACCACTAGGAATTCAATAATTTTGTTGACGTGGCACCTCATTAGACATGGCGACGGTCCATTCCATCTGCCTCTCTCATTAAATTCATTCATGAATCAAACAAAATCGAAAGGCGGAAATATAATTAAAAGTAGTACTATGTGTCGGCCCAAAATGTTTTTTTTTTTTTTTAATACTCCTATCTTCAAGGGATTACAGTACGGCGTTATCAACTTGATCTTCAGTCGCCGGAAACATCAACCATTCATCTAGACAGGAGTCCTGATCACCTGAACTCAGAAAATTTGGCTCTCCAACTTCCAAATTTTCTTGCTCTCCAAACACAATGTCATCTTCCAAACATGGGTATTTTGTTTCCTCACTGCTCTTCCTATCTAACGCCTTTAAAAATCCCAACCACCATTTGTAAGAAGCAGCCTGGTTTTGATTTTCTCCCCACTCAAACTCCACCACCCCTGCTTCCTCCGTCACCGGCGGTCCGGCAGGCACCGAAGGCGCAGTCGTGGACCAAACGGGTTCAGGAAGAGGCATCGCCTCCACTACCCAATAACAACAATTATACGAACTAACAACATCAACTCCAGACCCTGAACCATTATTACCACCAAAAATTATTGCAGGTTCACATGGTTTTGTTGATGAAGAAGCGAGTGATGAACGGTGGAGATGCAGGGCATGAAGAATCTCTCTCCTAGCCTCAGCCATGTTGATGAAACAATCTCCGGCGACTTTTCTGGTGTGAGACCTCCTCCTCCTCCTCCTCCTCCTCGTTGGCTTTCTCTTGCTTGACCCTTCCATTTTAATTTTTTCACACCTGGTTTCTTTACCCGATGTTAAATATTGTAGTAATTGCCCTGTTTGAAAACAGGAAGGCATAGTTTAAAAGGTTACAGATGAGCTGTCAAAACCGATAAAATTTCAGATGGCACGTGGAAAAAGTGTATGGAATAGACACATCAAATCTCAGTTTCTTTTCTTTTCATTTCAGGGAGAAACGAAGGTCGTCAACGTAACAATAACACTTAGAACAACTGTTTTTACTATTTAGATTCTATTGAATAGAAATATAAAACAGTTGCACCTCATCTGCACCTCTGCCTCATGCTCGATCGATATATGCCTTTTTGGTTTTACATGTGCCTGATTATAAGGTGCATCTCAATTTTAGAGTTAAGTTTTAATTTTCCTTCTCGATTTTAAAAGTTATAATTTGTTTTAAAAAAAAAAAACAGTTGCACTTTATCTAGTACATGAATTGTTTATAAGTTTTTATAAAAAGATGTATTTTTAACTAAATTATTAAGTTTAAATCCCTTTTTTTAAATTTATGTTTGTTACAAATAAAAATAATTATTTTTAAATTAAAGAGACTCTTTTGATATTAAACTCTTTTGATATTAAACTCTTTTTTTATTAGAAAGTTTTGATTTTATAATTTAATATAATTTAAATTATAAAACTAAAATTTATAATAATAACACAATCATAATTAATTTTTTAATCAAAATTTCAATTTAAGTAGCTGGGAAGTTTTTTTGTCTTATTTTGGTCGAGTTTGAATTTAAAGTCAAGCTTGAATTGAATCAAAACATAATCGGAGTGAAATAGTTTAGCTTAGCTTATTTACATGCCTACTTTTGAGACATCATCTTAAACTTATAGGGATGGTTATGACCACTAATAGAAATATTAACATTATTAAAATGAAAAATTATTATCTATAAAAATATTAATTTAATTTAATTGATAAAAATAATTAATAATTAATATTAATTAATTAAAAATTTCAAATATTATTTAAAAAATTAAAATATTTATGACCCTAATATATTTAATGGTGGCAATTACCACCCCTAAACCTATACCATACATTGTCTACCTGTATGAGTGGTGCTACTGGATAAAGGCTTTCACCTACGGCTGTGGTGGTAGGCAGGCAGGCAACAGTGCTTGCTGCTTGCCTTCATTCATTTGCTTCTTCTACCATAGACATTAGAGAGGTTTGTTTAGGCCTAGCTCCTCGGAATTCTAAACACAGCCCATTTTTGTGAAAGGAAAAAAATATTGGACAAGTTGGGCCAAGATAGATGGACTGGATCCAAAGAACTCTGGGCTAAGACTGCATTCTTCATTCATTGCATTCCTCTAGCTAGCCCCAATCATTCAACTTTTTTTTTTTTTGGGGGGGTGGGTTGGGGGTGTGATGTAAATCCCAATCATTCGATCTTTCAGCTTCTCAGCGCAAAGGAAAGTATTAAGATATATATTTCGTCTCTTATTTTATTAAATTTAAAAGTTTTAATATTTTATTTTATATTATAAAATTTTTAATATTTAAATTTAAAAATTTGAAAATTTTAGTTCTTAAAGTAACAAAATTTGTTAATTATTGTTAAAGTAAAAATAAAATATTTATATATAACATCAGTTCTCAAATATTAAAAATATATTAATTTAGTTTCAAAAGTTTAAAATTAAAAAAATTAGTAAATTAAAAATAATTAATGGATGTTTTTGCCAATAGTATTAAATATCTTCAATCAAATCTAGTGATTAGTTGAAATTAAAAAAAGAATTTTAAATGAGATTAAAGAAAATTTTTTAACTAAATTAAAATAGAACACCCAAGAGATTAGAAAAATACAGCTAAAAAATTTTCTTTAATATCAATTAGATTTTTTTTAAAGATTAAACTAATCACTCAATTTAATTGTAGATATTTGATACTATTATCATGTATGTGGTAAAGACATTCACTAATTATTTTTAGTTTACTATTTTTTTTGGGAACTAGATTATTATATTTTTAATTTTTGATAACTAATCTTGTAAATATTTTATTTTCACTTTCACAAAGAATTAATGGATTCCATTAATTTAAGAGTTAAGATTTTCAAACCTTTAGGTTCAAAAGCTAAAAATTTCATAGTGTAATGTAAGAGTTTAATACTTTCAAATTTATTAAGGCAAAGAGTTGGATGCATACTTTAGTCTAGAGATAAAGCATTTATCTAACATAGTAGTATCATTCAGCTTAGGATTAGTTTGGTAATACTGTTTGTAATTATAATTGTAATTATAGGTTTTTTAGTTATTTAATATTTTAAAAATATATCAAATATATGGGGTTAGTGCTTTTCCACCTTACCTCCAAAAAATTAAGAGAAAAAAAAAACAAAAATCACTTTTATGCATGTTTTAAAAATATGATAGTTTAATCTTTTTCAATAAAAATTTATTGAAACGACATAGTTTTAAGATGATTTTCTTCCTAATCTTTAGGAGATAAGGTTGACAAGCACTTTTTCCTAAATATATTTATTATATAAAATTAATGTATATCTATCTTGATTTCTTTTTTTAAAAAAAGTAAAATCTCAATCTATATTGAAAATTTGTAATCTCATTCAAAATTTAAAAATTCATCATATTAAATATTGATACTTAGATTTGGAAACCAATTATATTTTCCAACTATTGGTTTCCAAACCTAAGTTTTAATTAACTAAAATGACTTAATTTAAAGTTGAGACTTCAATTTATTTTGAGAGTCAGGATTGATATAGACTTTTCTCTTAATATATTTAATATTTATTATAATTAACATTTTATATATTTTTAAAATAATAAAAAGATATAAAAACTAAAAGTTAAAATATCAAAAAATATTATCAAACAAAACTTTAATTTTTTAATAATATTGAACTAAAAAATACCAACCATTAGATAAATTGTCATTTCTTAATATCAAAGATCACTCCTAATTAATAATTAATATTTTTTGGTTTAAAATTGCAAAATACCCTTTTATTCTAATTATATTCATAAGTTAATTTATTAAAAGACTATCATGCTTGACTCAGTCTAGTTATGACTCCATAAAACTAAAATAAGAACATTTGGTGAAGTATGTTCGCAGGACAATGTTCAGACAGATTCCACGTGACATGGGGCTGGGGGTCCACAATTCCATGTTCCAAAAGCTGCTGTTTCGGACCTATATGTTCCAATCCAACATCCTCTGGATATTACTCCATTCTACATTCCCAGTAAATTTGATTTCCATCATGATTAATCAGAATAGAGTTGCATTAAAAAGAGTATAAGTAGCACTGATATCGGATTTTTAACTTACACAAATTATATATGCTTGAAGTGGAACCTAACCAATATTTGTCTCTTTAATTACTTCATTAATAGGATTAGGAAGAATCACATGAAGCACCTTGGCGCAGTACGGTTCAAAATATTATTCATAGGTTCGGATTCAGAGGCTAGTTTTTCACTTTTTCTTGGACAAAAGGGATCTAGGGTTCAATTAATTACTTAAGAAAGCTTCATACAAAAAGCTGGAGACCACCCT
The DNA here is from genome assembly GCA_020521535.1 of Rubroshorea leprosula. Taxonomy (NCBI): domain Eukaryota; kingdom Viridiplantae; phylum Streptophyta; class Magnoliopsida; order Malvales; family Dipterocarpaceae; genus Rubroshorea; species Rubroshorea leprosula. Next base: position 2,511,608 of record BPVZ01000024.1, on the reverse strand, counting down.
GTCCCTTTTTCCCTGGTGTCTTGCAAACTGATCTTTTTTTTTCAACTACACTTTGAAGAATCCATGGGACCCCATACGTCCTACTTTCTTGAGATTTACATAGATTCGTGTGGATCAAAGTCAACTAAAACAGCTTCAGTTTAGATTTAATTTCATGTATGATCCTAATAAAAAATACACTTTTATCAGGAATTCCAAGACCATGACAGCTTTGATACATCATACACCCATTTCCATTTAGTATAGTTTTTCCAAGTTCCACCTATCATTCTACCATTTGTTAAATTTTTGGGACTCCTTTGGAGCCAACTCAGAGAAACTTTTTTTTTTTTTTTCTTTAGGTTGAGCATGATTCACACTTCTTGGTAGATTTGAGAAACTTATGAAATTTTCTAGTATTTCAGACAACAGATCTGACGGCATTACTTATAATTTTGTTAAATTGATTTCTATCAAACGAACCATTTAGGAGTTCAAAGAGTGTCGTTGCCCAGTTATCATAAAAAATGTTCTTTTTTTTTGGGTAGGAAATGCACAAATAAAGTGTTTCATTTCATGTTCTAAAATTATAAAATCACCATGTTAATTTATTACAACAATACCATAATTATAATATTATATAAATTTATAAATTTATAATTTTATTATAATATTAAATAAATAGAACGTAATATTTAATAAATAAAGATATATAATATTATAA
>BPVZ01000024.1:2455641-2465929 GCA_020521535.1 Rubroshorea leprosula | reverse complement strand
ATATATATATATCACCTTTTGAATTGTTGAAGATTCTTTAAGAAACATACAAGCATCATGCATGTGGTGCTCTCTGCAGCTGATTTAAGCAGATGGGTATTTGACGAAGTCAAGCAGAGGTTCACACTTCACATCCATTGTTCACTTTTACTAATGGAGTTAGATGTTGCTAATTGACATGGTCATTGTAAAATTTACAATTGAGGTTGGACATAGTCAATATTGTAATAACAAATAATTTTAAAAAAAATGAAGCCCGCCTGAGCCATGACTCACATAGCCACAAGGCTTAGCCATAAAAAAAAATAATTTTTTCCAAATCGTAGGTCCCACCGCTAGTCGAACCCAGCTTGCTGGATTCAAGGTCCAAAGTGCCAACCACCACACACCAAGCTGATCTACCCTTCTTGGTGCTTGTACCGTTATTTATTTGAGTTTCTTGTTTTATTTATATTAAATTGTAAAATAAAAATAATAAAAATGTAAAAAAAATTCAAATATCAAGATATTTTTTTTGTTATTAACTTTTTAATATTTAAAAATTACGTTAAGTTTTATTAATTGTTATAAATAAAAGATTCTTAAATTTATTTTTTTATTTATAAAATTTTAATTTAAAATTTTATTTAAAAAAATTAATTTTCTTTAACTCAATTTAATAAATAGTTAATCCATATATCAAGATATGATATCTTATTTAATAATTTAAAATTATATAATATTTTTTTATTTATTTAAAAATAAAATGTAGCAAGATATCTAGTTAAAAAGAGGTGGCCTGGTATGGCTGGCTCAGCGCAGCTTGAAGCCGCCTCCGATGTGGGATAAAATGGCCTGGTCCAGTCAAAGCCACAAGCTTTGACCAGGAATTTTATTTCCACAGTCAAAGTTGCTTTTAGCTTCTCAGAAGAAGCATGGAGAGGAGACCTTTAAGCCTCAGCCCTCCCTCCCCACATGAACTCGAACCATTTCCCTCTTCTCCTCCTTCCTCCTCAATACAATCCTCTATAAATCCCCCACACCGACGTCTTCTTCTCAACCCAATTCATGGCCTCCTATTCTTCTTCTTCTTCTTCTTTGAATCCTTCTTCTTCTTTTATGAACATGGACAACTTCAACTCAGACAGAAGCAATTCATTCACATGGGGACTTTCTGACCAATTAACTGATGATAAATTTGGCATTGAATTTCCAAAGTTCAGGTCTTTTGCTCCCTCCTCACTACCCATCTCCCCATCCCCTGTTTCACCTTCTTCTTATCTTGTTACAACCCCTCCTGCTTTCAGCCCTTCTATTTTCCTCGACTCCCCTGCGTTTTTCTCTACTTCAAATGTGAGTTTCTAACCCTGAAATCTATTATATATGTTCAGCAGCAACCATAGATTTTTAATTTCTGATTATATCAATTCTTTTGTGTTTCAACAGGTACTTCCTTCTCCAACTACTGGGGCTATTGCTGCTCAAAATAATCTACAAGACACCAAGAGGGAACAGAGTAATTACATTGATTTCTCCTTTCAGCCTCATCCCAGGCCTTCTGAAACTTCAGTATCATCCACCTTTCAATCTTCTTCAAACATTGTTTCTGTGGTATGACTTCTATTCATCTTTTTTAGTTACTTTGTTTTGCATCTCTTGTTTTCTTTTGGGATTGTTTCAAAATTTGTTGCAAATTTAGGGTATTATATTGTTTGATATAATATCTTATGCATCTTTTTCTGTTATTATTTTTTGGGGTAAAATCTTTGTCTGTTTATTTGGGGGAAACAATTATTTTATTATATTTCTCTAGTTTTCTTTCATAATATGGTAGCTAGACTTTTGGTCCAATTAGCATCATAAGTACCTATAAATTGCGTCATTTGTAAGTATTGGTGAGAAGCTAATTTGACATTAATTCAACAGAAAATATCCTAAAAGATTAAACTTTCTGATCCATAGAAGAGAGAATTCTTGGATTTAAGTCTAATTTTGCAATAATACCATGATAAGCAGGAACAACCAACATGGAATTTGAGTAAATCCATGAAGCAACCTGATTTTGTACCACAAAAGACAGAAAAATCAGAGTTCGGACAAATTCAAAGCTTCTCCACAGAGATGGCTCCACTGCAATCAAATATTCAGGGTGAAAGAGGCTCTCAATCTGCTTACCCCCAATACAATCAACCTTCTCAGTATATGAGGGAGAATAGAAAAGTAGATGATGGATACAACTGGAGAAAGTATGGACAGAAACAGGTGAAAGGAAGTGAAAATCCGCGGAGTTATTACAAGTGTACTTATCCAAATTGCCCTACAAAGAAGAAGGTGGAGAGATCTTTGGATGGAGAGATAACAGAAATAGTTTATAAAGGCAATCACAACCATCCCAAGCCTCAGTCTACAAGAAGATCTTCCTCTCATTCTCTGGCCACCAACTCGGAGATGTCAGATCAGTCAGTTGGTACATTAGGCAATGATACAACTGACTCCTTCATAATGCAAGATGAAACTTCAGGTTCAACAGGAGATGATGTTTTCGAGCAAGGATCACCACTGAGTAATCCAGATGGAGAGAATGAAAACGAAACTGATGCCAAAAGATGGTAAGATTTAAAGTTTGAATTGAAGAATCAAAATCCTTAGATGACGTGTCTACTGTGTTTTTAATCAGGTCAATTTCTGTATTTTTCAGGAAGGGTGACAATGAAAATGAAGGAATCATAGGTTCTGGAAGCAGAACAGTTAGGGAGCCTAGAATCGTGGTTCAAACAACAAGTGACATTGATATACTTGATGATGGGTACAGATGGAGGAAATATGGGCAGAAAGTAGTCAAGGGAAATCCCAATCCAAGGTAATTTCGGAGTTTGCAATTAGGCCCTTGAAGTTGCTTGTAGTAGAAGTAATTTGGATTAACTAAAGTTCATGTTTTGCCGTTTTCGTTCACTCTGCAGGAGCTACTACAAATGTACCACGGTTGGCTGTCCAGTGAGGAAGCATGTTGAGCGAGCATCCCATGACCTGAGAGCTGTGATCACCACATACGAAGGGAAACACAACCACGATGTTCCTGCAGCTCGTGGCAGCGGATACTCTATGAGTAGACCTTCCTCCAGTACTAGCAGCAGTACCAGTATGCCAATCCCTATAAGGCCCTCTGCTGTTGCCACTCAGCCTACCAGCACAAGTTTCCCAAACTCTTTTAGGCCGAGCCTACCAGCGCCAGGAAGTCAAGCTCAAGCATTGACTACCCTGGAAATGCTGCAGGGCCCAAGTGAGCTCGGATACTCGGGATATGGGAAGCCATTTGGCTCATTCATGAACCAAGCACAATTCTCAGATTTAACATTCCCCAGAGCGAAAGAAGAGTCTAAGGACGAATCATTTCTCGACTCATTTCTTTCCTAAAAAACAACTAACTTCAAGAATACATACTAGTTTGTTCTGTAGGTCTTGCCACTGAGATACAGTCAGCGTTAGTGAAATTTGTTCATTTGTTTTGAGGCCTTGTCTAAAGTCAGACACACTAAGCCTCACAAGATAATGTACTTTACTTCATCCTTCCAAGATAACATATCATGTAAGTTTCTTTTTCTTATAAATATGACAACTTTACAACAAAGATTACAGTTCACAGGACAAATGAAGCCACCACAAGTTGTTAAATGCATAAAAGAATCACCCAAAAAAAAAAAAACTACTGAAAAGGGGACTTAAATGTAAGGTTGAGATGAAAGTTTATATATCCTGAGACCAATGCTGATAATCCCAAAGCGAAAAATGCAAAGAAAGCATGCTGATGGCGGCCGCAGAGGAATCTGTGAGTATGTTATCTTGCCCTTCCCTCATCCTGTTCGTCAAGGGAACTGCTGCGGATGCTGCAGAAATCAACAGATATGACATCATCTGACAAATGAGGGAAAAGGAAATGAATTTTTGGTGAAGCTGGAAACTTTCAAACCAAATGTGTGTATTCCTAGTTTGACTGACATGGTGACAATCTGAAACGGACAATTTAGAAATCCATGTGGGACAATTGACATGTGAGCCGAAAAATAAGAGAAGCATCCAACCACAATCAATGCATTGAGTTGTGGATCTTATATTTAACCTTCATATTGTTTTCTTCTTAATTTTCCAACGTGAGATCTTCTATTTAACACAAGTCCTCTATATGTTGAGTACGGAAGTGGGGGCAGACCAACGACCATTCTTATGATTAAATCTACCCTTTTCTTGTCGTTTCTCACCAACCAAATAGAAAATAATAAATTTGTGAAAGTTAATGAAAAAGGCCAAAAAAAACCAACCGGAATCTCCGAAGAAGTCCAGCATGGCAGATGTCCGGCGTTCGTATATCATTTTCCCTGTCCAGATTTCATGAATTTGTTTGAACACTTATCCTTCTGTATACAGACTGGACAGAATTGCAAATGCCAGCAGGTACCTAAAAACCCCACAATTTTTTTTTTTAACGAACTTTAACAAAATCTAGATGAAATCAGAATGAAATTTTCAATGTTTCGATTGAATTTTCAGGCCTATTGATTGTTACTCGCAATTATTATAAAAGAAAGCAGAGAGAAGAGCAGAGCCAATCCCGTTAAAACAATGGATCCTTTCTTCATTAAGTCTTCCCTATTCCACTTCCGTACGATGTCCGACATGATGGAAGTTACATGAAGTAACTTAGGTGGCAGTAGCAGTATATCAGTGCCATCAAGCTGCCCAAGTTCAGTTTGGTTAAACTGAAACTAACCAAACTGTTTTGTGTCCTTTTCTAGTCATATTTTTAGTTGGAGCCATGTGATGATGTGTATTATTTTTTATGATAAAATATTGTTGTAAAAGAGCTCCTTAGCTTGTATTTTTTGAATTTCAAAATTTAAACTCTTGATGTACAAATGCTGGAAAAACTGAAATGGAAACTGGATTTCAACTCTTCAACTTCTCTCTCCATTTCTTTGAGAAATAACCAAACATGGTATCAGAGCCATGAGTTCTTGAGGGATTGTGAGAGATTTGAGTGAAACCCAAATACACCAAACACCTTAAACCTTATTGCAATGGAATCAAATATCAGCTTCACCACAAAGACCCCTGTTTTTGTTGGCCAAAACTACATAGTTTGGGCGGCAGTGAAGATGAAAGCATATCTAAGGGCTTTCGAACTTTGGGAAGTGGTTGAGACAGATCGGCAATCAGCTCCTCTTCCTCCAAATGCTACTCTTGCTTAAATTATGAGACACTCAGAGGAGGTGGCAAAGAGATACAAAGCCTTGACCTGCCTTCACTCAGCAGTGATTGATGAAATTTTCAACAGAATCATGACTTGTGAGACAGCCAAAGAGGCCTGGGACAAGCTAAAAGTGGAGTTCCAAGGTGATAACAAGGTAAGAGAAATGGAGGTTCTCAATCTGAAAAGAGAGTTCGCACTCATTAGAATGAAGGATACAGAGACAGTGAAGGAGTTCTCCGACCGACTGATGAAGGTGGTGAACAAGATAAGATTGCAAGGGGAAGAACTGTCTGATAAGGCAGTAGTTGAGAAGGTTTTGGTGAGTCTACTGGAGAAATTTGAGCACAAGATCTCATCCTTGGAGGATTCCAAAGATCTGTCTCAATTCTCCTTGAATGAATTAGTCAATGCTTTGCAAGCTGTGGAGCAAAGAAAGGCTTTGAGGCTTGAAAACAATGTTGAAGGAGCATATTTGGCAACTGAAAGAGATAAAGTAGTAGCCGAAGATGATGAAAACAAGCAGCTCGGTGATCAAAGAAACCAAGAAAAGGAAGGGTATCAAAACAACAAAAAGGAGAGCTATGCATCTTGCTCTCATTGTAAAAAGAAAGGCCATTCCGAGAAATATTGTTGGTTTAGGCCTGGAGTTCAATGCAGAAAGTGCAAGTAGTTTGGACATGTTGAAAAGGTCTTCAAAGAAGGTTCAGATCTGGTTCAGCAAGCCAAAATTGCAGAAATTGTTGAAGAGGAAGAGCATCTATTTATGGCTACAAAGACTGGAGATTGTAGTGCAGCCATCTTAAGCAGTGACTCTTGGTTGATTGATAGTGGTTGTACAAACCACATGACCCCAAATGCAGCCATATTCAAAAGCCTTGACAGAAAATACAATTCAAAAGTCAGACTAGGAAATGGAGAATTGATGGAGGTCAAAGGTAAGGGAGTAGCTGCTGTTGAGACACAAACAGGTATCAAATACATTCATGATGTACTGTTTGTGCCTAATATTAACTATAGATTGATAAGTGTGGGTCAGTTGATTGAACATGGTTATGTCCTTCATTTTCATGACAAAATATGTGCAGTAGAAGATGAATTTGGTTCAAAAATGTTTACTGTTAGAATAAATGAAAGGAGTTTTCCTATTCAATGGAAACAAATTGAAATTAGTCCAAAGGCTAGTGTTGTTGATGTGAGCAAAAGCGAGGAATTTGATGAAAGTGCAACTTGGAACTGGGAAAGTTCGAAATTTGTTGCTGCAGATCAAGTTCTTGTAGCAAATGATGAACCAATATTTGATTTTGGGAATGATGAATTTGAGCAAGAGAATGATGATGAATTTGATGATGTTTTTGCTATTAGAGGGACCAGAACACAAGTTGACATCTATGAAAGGTGTAACATGGTCATTGAAGAACTTGCAAATTATTTAGAAGCTACAAGATTGAAGGCCGGGAGAATTACAATGCAGGAGGAGTTTGCTATGAAGAGTTGCAAAGCTGTTAATGATTCACTGGTTCTCGGAGAAAAATTCAAAAATGAAGTTCAATTAGTTTATTGCAATTCAGAGGGGCAGATAGTTGACATTTTGTACAAAGGGTTTGCAAAAATCCAGGTTCAAGCTATTAAGAGAACAAGTTGGAATGTGCAGCCTTGATGTCAAGGAGGAGTGATGGAAGTTACATGAAGTAGCTTAGGTGGCAGTAGCAGTATATCAGTGCCATCAAGCTGCCCAAGTTCAGTTTGGTTAAACTGAAACTAACCAAACTGTTTTGTGTCTTTTTCTAGTCATATTTCTAGTTGGAGTTATGTGATGATGTGTATTATTTTTTATGATAAAATATTATTGTAAAAGAGCTCCTTAGCTTGTATTTTTTGAATTTCAAAATTTAAACTCTTGATGTACAAATGCGGGAAAAACTGAAATGGAAACTGGATTTCAGCTCTTCAATGTCTCTCTCCATTTCTTTGAGAAATAACCGAACACGATACACTGAAGCTCGGTCCGGGGCCCTGGTTTTCCAGATCGGCTGGCGGTGCTTCCCCGAGTTCGTTCTCTGTCACCTCTTTCGATTGTTTTTCGCCGTTGCCTCTTCCGCTTTCGACATCTTGAAACTCGAGATTGGAATTCGGACAGTATCGAATTGGGAAATTAAGTTAATGTGAAAGAGTATCGAATCAGGTTGAGTAATAAGTGGAGAGGAAGGAGAAAAATGCCACAGCGAACATGATTGTCAAGAATTCTCGTGGCGTGGAAAAAAAACAATTTTTTTTTTTTAGGTACGCAGAAAAAATTGCCTACCTAGTATTACAGGTTTAATTTCCTTACCTTAACCTTAATAATACGATTATAAATTATCATAACAGGTCCATTAAAAGCCAATTATCTACTTAATTCGGTAGTAATTTCTTTCTCATAAAAATAAAAGATTATGAATTTCATTTATATGATATATAAGTAAACTAAATTAAAGATAAAAGAGAATTGTTTTATATGTATACCAAAAAAAGATTTATAAATAAAAATCAAATTTATTTGTTTTAATTTATTTTGTAAATAAAATTTAATCAAATAATTTTATATATTAAATATATGACAATTAAATTTTTTTTCTTTTTATAAATAATTCTTGCATGGTATTTTTATTAAAATAAAAAAAATTTTCAATTATCATTTATTTGTTATATAAAATCATCAAACTAATTTACATAACATTGAGAGACTAAGATAGCTAAAACAAACGGAAGGAAGTATAACTAATGGGCATGAAGCATCTCAATTTTCAGCATTGGACCTGTCAACTCTTTAAATTAAGATTCATAGGCTTTGAAAATTAAGTTGAAATTACTTGTAATACTTAGCCTCATATTTATATATTACATTCACTTATAATTTTTCGTTGATATGGGATTTAGTGTGTTACACGCTGGATGATAATTAGAGGTAACGGAGGACGACTACTCATTTGAAAAGGCAAATTTCATCAAACAATTTAAGCTTTTATAAGCAAAGAAATAAATTTTACTAAATATTAGTACAAAGACCAAAAGCTATCCAGTCCCTTACAATTTAAAAGAATTTGACAAAGAACAACAGCCTTTTCAGAAAGCTATGAACACAAATTTCCCCGTCCAAAACTTAACAAGCATCGCGGTGATAAATAAACATCATCAAAATAAACTTGTAACTCATAAATCTTCTGTCCAAGCATAAGTAAATATGGTAGTAAAAAAAAAAAAAATTATCTTGATTGTACAATGAGAGGTAATTATCTTTCATTTTTTATCCCACTTCACTCAAATGTTATGTAACTTGAATTTAAGACCTCTTATTTCTAACGGAAAGGAATAACTACTGAATTACTTAGGTCGTTGATGGTAGTCAACAAATTAAGTTTGCATTTCACTAAAAAAAAAAAAAAGGTCAATTACACACATCCATTAATCTTCTATGGTTCCTTCAATGCCAGTATTAAAGATTTTGCACATTCCACTGGGCTTAAGACTAAAAGAAAATGGACTCCTGGTATTTCCCTCTCCAAGCAGCCCTCTGTGGGTTGAGTTAAAAACCTAAAATTTGTCACCTCTTGGTCTCCATCCATTACCGGAGCCTGCGAAAGATTATCCTTTCATTTTTCCTTCTAGGAGTTGACCACGATCTTAAATTTTTTTTTTAAAAAAAAAGTGTTTTTTAAGTTTGATTATGTAATAAAAGTGTAATCTCAATTATAAATTTATTAAAATATTTTTAATAAAATTTTTATCTGAATTAATTTATTAATAAAATTTTAATTATTTCAATGGTTATATGATACTTTTAATGTGTAGTTGGCATCTTTTAATATTAATTTCTTTAAAAATTTGGAATCTTTCAAGTTTCAAAAAGAGGGATGGGAATTATGGGATGTAAAATGAAAGGTTAGTGATAGTAAGTGAATATTGTAGTAGTTAATCAGCCAGTTGAGCTCACATTGTTGGAAGATGGAGCCGCCAATGAATGGTTAAAAGTTCAAAAGAATTACAAAACCAAAAATTGTTCGCACAATTTAGATTTTATCAAATTATAAAATATAAATATTTAAATTAAAAATAATCTTTTTCTTCTTTTAAAAGTTTTTATTTTGTAATTCATATTACAATTACAAAGTAGCGAGTTTATCACCAAATGTAAAGAGTTATTTTGTAGTGCTAGATAGAAGTGTAGCTTTTTCATTGTTTATAGCAGCTGCATACGTAGCAGCTTGATTTGTACATTACAGTATTCTGGATAATCCCGAAGGGGAATTAACTTAAAAGTAAGATTTAGATGAAATGAAAGTTTATATCCTGAGACCAAAGCCGATGATTCAAAAGTGAAAAATGCAAGGAAACCCATGCTGATGGCGGCGGCGGAGGAGGTTTCTGTGAAACTGTCATCTTGCAATTCTGTCAAAAAGTTCCCACGCAAGCCGCAGAGGATGCTGCCGAAATCAACGGATATGACAAAACCTGAAAAATGGGGGAAAGGGAAATGATTATTTGGTGAATTGGGAACTTTTCAAACTAAATGAGAAAAGAGAATAATTTTTTATAATATTATAAATTTATAATATAATATATATTATATATGTAAATATTTTTATTTAAAATTTTATATATAATATAATATTTATTTATTTAATCGTAATATATTATGATTTTAAGCATAGAATTCTAGGTTATAAATATAATAAGGTTAAATACCTTTTTTGGTCCCTCTAATATAGGAAAAAGTTCCTTTTTGGTCCTTATACCGAAAAAATCCCATTTTTGATCCATAAATTTTAAAATCCGGCCCTCTTTTAGTCCCTCCGTTAAAATTTTGCTGACCTGTCACGTTAATTAACGAAAACATCTCACATGGCAATTTCAGAGTGTGATATGGCAATTTCAAAGTGTGACATAGCTATTCCACAATGTTAAAATCCTTACGTGTGAAAAAAAAAAAGGTACATGGAATTTGACCTGTGTGGAAAAGATTGACGAAATTATTTCATTATTTTTTATTTAAACAATATTATAAATGATATGAAAATTACGTTGATA
>BPVZ01000024.1:2384371-2396437 GCA_020521535.1 Rubroshorea leprosula | reverse complement strand
CTATCAGTATAATTTTTTTCGTGACAATTTAAAAATATATATATATATATATAAAAGGCCAGGTTTATGGTAGATGGATCCGGGATCCAATCCGTAATGATTGGGCCTCTCACCATTAACATGGGCTTCTCATATGGGCCACAAAAGCTGACCTTTCTACTTCTTTTTCTTCGCTACACGTGTCTTACTCTTACTGGTTAAGCAACGTACAATTTAGCAGGATAAAAATAAAATAAATCAGTTCCACCGTCGGCGAGGAGGAAAAGGAAAACGCGGCGAAACGTCCTTCTCCCCTTCCACCATCAGTCTGTCTCTCCCTTCCCCCTTTCTTCGCCCCACGCCTCCTCCCTGAGCCTTATTTCTCCCTCTCCCAATTTATTCATCACACAAATTTATAATTCCATTCCCCATCTCGCCTACTGCTAATTCTCGAGATCTAAACCACCCCCAAACCACCATGACCTCCTCGGCTCCTCCCGTCCTCCCCATCTCCACCACCCATCCCACCGATTCTCAGCCACCCGTCCCCACCCCCGCCTTCCGTGTTTTCATCACCCACATTTCCGAATCCCTCAAGAATGGCCTCTCCCAGCGCCGTCCTTGGGCCGAACTCGCTGACCGCTCCGCCTTTTCCAAACCGGAGTCGTTCGCTGAGGCCACACTTCGTGTCCGCAGGAATTATTCGTATTTCCGCGTCAACTATTTGGCAATCGTTGGTGTGATCCTTGCCTTTTCGCTGCTTTCGCATCCGATTTCCCTGCTGCTTCTGCTGTGTCTTCTGGCTTCTTGGCTCTTCCTCTACCTCTTCCGCCCGTCTGATCAGCCACTCGTTCTCTTCGGCCGCACCTTCTCCGACCGCGAGACGCTTGGCATCCTCATCATTTTCAGCGTCTTCGTTGTCTTCCTCACCAGCGTCGGGAGTCTCCTCATCTCCGCTCTCTTGGTAGGAGTTGGTCTCGTCTGCGCTCACGGTGCCTTCAGGGTCCCCGAAGATCTCTTCCTGGACGAGCAACAACCAGCAGCGGCCACCGGTTTCTTGTCCTTCCTTGGAGGTACCGCATCCAACGTCGCTGCTGCCGCCGCTCCTGTTCTTGCCGCCCGCGTTTGAATGTGATCGAGAGATCCGGGATCGAAGGTAGTTCCCACTTCCCTGGGATAATACATTGTCGAATTAATTGATTACAGTTTTAGATTTTCGTCAGACAATAAATTTCCTCCTTGGAATTTTTGGAAATATTACAGAATGCAAAATTATTTTGATATTGATTCTTTCATTGATGTTTGGGTAGAATTACCATGGATCTAAGGATGTACTCTTCTCTTATATCATACAATTTGTAATTTAATATGTTAACACAGACCATCAGTGTAAAGTCTACTCTTTCCATTTTCTTCATTTTATTTTGATGAATTTGGCATCTTGTAATTACTTATGCTTGAAAATGTATCAAAATTTCAGTTTTCATACGGGACTATAGTTTTGGATCTGTTTATTAGATATATGTGGACGTTGTTTATGATTTATTGCCCTTTTTAGAGCTTACAAACAAAATGGTTTCGTGTATTTCTTAGTATCATTGATTTTAATTTATTCATTTACATTGTTGGAGTTGGGTTCTTGGTTTGATGTAGTATCTGCAATGCGGCTATTTTAGTTCATATGTTTCAGTACGTGATTGGGTTTGAATTTTGTTCATGTAAATCCATCATGGACCATGAGTTGTCTAATAGATATCTGTTTTCTTCTTTGTCTTTCAATGATGCGACTCTTGTTAACTTCTTTCTTAGTTGCATTAGCTATCAACTAATTGGTAGTATGGTCATTACCTGGGATATTGTTCTAGATATACTGAAGCAATTGGATCATTATCATGGATATAAGAATTAAGAATGGCTATTTGGTTTTCTTGGTCAATTTTTGGTGCACTGAACTTCCCTTTTTTATTCTTTACTCTTGTTCAACATTATGGTTACTATGTTTCTTATTGTCTGTATTTAGATGGATGACTATTTTCAAGTTTGATGTATTTTAATGTCTGAAATCTGGTACTTTAGAGAAGAACTCCATTTAGTGCTTTTGTTAGGTTATGCTAGATATGAACTTTTGGAGCTTAGGACTCCTGTCTCAGAAAAAAAAGAGTAGTGAGATTCAGCTGCAATGTGATTCATGAATTTCTCTCGGTCTTTTTGCTTTCTTTCGTTGTTGCAATGGGCTTTTCATGTCCCCAGGAAAACCTGAATTGTGGCCAATAAAAGGTTTGTTGTTGTAGACTCATCTTGTTGTCTTTACATTACATGAAACCAGGCAACGCGAGTGGGGGGTGCCCTGTCTCTTGCTTCTAGTAAATAAATATCTACTCTCTTGCTTTGTGTTAAAAGGTAAGTTTTGGAATTGAATTTGGTTATCCTTGTAAGTCTTGTAAGTACGTAACCAATAAGGGTACTACCTTTACAATTGCGTTGCCTTCCGTAGAAAGCAGCAGCAAGGTAAGTATTAATCGAGAAAGGCAAGGCACTTTGTGTGATCTTTTTCGACAAGCACGTGGATCCGTGATATATGTTTCTGCCTCTAGAATGAAGTTACTTCGATTCTGATTATCTGCAATTCCACTCCGAGACCTTAGAATAACTCTACTGCGCCAAAAGTTAGCTCTTGGTATGCTTCATGCACTGCAAAGTTCAGCTTTTCTTAGGGTCTGTGCTCTCCAAAATTGTCGTCAACATGAAACTTGCAAAGCTAACCTAAGCTATATTCTTCACTTTGACCAAAACACAAACAAATCGACTGCAATGACAGAAGAAACCCAAATACCTGACAAACCAATACAAAGCCTTAGGTTGTATATCGTTAATTTTCCTCTATATTTTACCATCAATTTCTTGATAATGGAATTCAGATTTCTTGCTTAATTCATGTCGCTTGTTGTGGTTAACCCACTAAAATAAGGCAATGATATGGGAATAATTTTTATTGTACAATTTTTTTAACATAAATGTATTACTACATGAATAAATGTAAATAATATAATAGATTTTTATAAAGTAAAAATAGATAATTATTAAATAATATATAAAATTATATAAAAATTTTGTTAAAAAAAAGTTATTTCTCAATTATTTTTCCTAAAATAAACGGCTGACTAAGAGACCCAGGACCTCCAGACAATGTAAGTAAGGAACGTGCCCCATGAAATATAGCCGTTGGAGAGAAATGAAAGTTGCCTCGATCCTGCTTCAACTAACGGTTAGGAAACTAATCAGAAATAAAAGTAGCCGTTAGGAATTAGTATAGCTTAGCCCAGACACCCTCTACCGTCTCCAACTGACTTTGTCTCTCCCAAACCCAAGATTCCTTCTCTCTCCCTACTTATTTAGTTTCTTTTTCGTTTCTCTCTCTGCACTCTGTAATCTTTTGTACCTCACCTGCAACCATAAAGGCAAACAATGAAAAAAGAAGATAAAGAACATAGATTTCAAGCTCACTTACCCCCTCCTCCTTCTTTCTCTCTCTACACATCTCTGCTTCCCTCACTCTTGTTCATGGAAGCTACCCATCAATCTAATCCATACCCACCACTTACAGAGGAAAAGCAATGCTGTAAAAAAATTTCAGCTTCGGAGAAGATAAAGCTACAGAGCAGAAGTTATTCGCTTTCTGGGTTCAAAATCAAGTTCTTCCATTTTGCCTACTTGTTCTTGTTTCTATTTGCTTTGGCCTCTCAGCTCGTTTTGGGCCAGAAGGATGATGGGGTGATTGTCACCCAAGCTGATTACCAAGCTCTCCGTGCCATAAAGCATGACCTAATCGACTCCAGAGGATTTCTGCGCAGCTGGAACGATAGTGGCTATGGAGCTTGCACTGGTGGGTGGGCGGGAATCAAGTGCGTCAAGGGACAGGTCATTGCCATCCAGCTTCCTTGGAGGGGGTTAGGCGGTCGCATTTCAGAGAAGATTGGCCAACTTCAAGCTCTTCGCAAACTCAGCCTCCACGACAACGTCCTTGCCGGTCCGGTGCCTTGGTCTCTCGGATTTCTCCCCAATCTTAGAGGGGTTTATCTCTTCAACAACCGGCTTTCAGGTTCCATCCCTCCTTCAGTTGGTAACTGTCCTAATCTTCAACATCTTGATTTAAGCAACAATTCACTCACTGGCTCAATTCCTGCTAGTCTTGCCAATTCTTCAAGGTTATATAGACTTAACTTGAGCTTCAATTCTTTGTCCGGATCCATTCCTGTTAGTGTCACTCGGTCACCTTCTCTTACCATTCTTGCTCTGCAACATAACAATCTGTCTGGTTCTATCCCTGATTCCTGGGGTGAGACAGGTAGCAACCCTTACCAACTTCAGTTCCTGACCCTTGATCACAATCTCCTCACTGGAATAATTCCGGTGACTTTGAGCAAAATGGGTTTGCTTGAACAGATTTCTTTGAGCAATAACCGGATTTCAGGGATCATTCCTGATGAACTAGGTGGGCTCTCGAATCTGCAAATGCTAGATCTATCAAACAATGCTATTAATGGGAGCTTTCCTCCTAGTTTTTCCAACCTCACCTCTCTGGTTTCTTTGAATCTTGAGGGAAATCGCCTTAGTAGCCAAATCCCAGCAGCCATTGACAGATTGCAAAACCTTACGGTGCTTAATTTGAAAGACAATCAATTCAATGGCCGAATTCCGGCTACCACTGGTAACATATCTGGCATCAACTTACTAGATTTATCCGGTAATAATTTTACCGGAGAAATACCGGATTCACTTGCAAAACTAGCCAAGCTTAGCCTTTTCAATGTTTCATACAATAATCTCTCCGGTCCTGTTCCATCTCTCCTAGCCAAGAAGTTCAATTCAAGCTCTTTTGTGGGAAACCTTCAGCTTTGTGGCTACAGTTCTTCCACCTTATGTCCTTCTGCTCCTCCACCTCAGAATCTCAATCTTCCACCCGCACCAACTCAATCTCAACATAACCATCACCGGAAACTCAGCCTCAAGGACATCATTCTTATAGCAGCTGGTGCCCTCCTGCTGGTTCTGTTGGTTTTCTGCTGCATTTTGCTTTGCTGCTTGCTGAAGAAAAGGCAGTCCTTAAAAGAAAGGAGTGGTAAAACGGGGGCTGCTGTGGGGAAAACAGAGAAGGCAGCTGCTGCAGCCGGTGCTGAAGCTGGTGGAGGCAGTGAAACGGGTGGAAAACTAGTCCTCTTTGATGGACCATTTGTCTTTACAGCTGATGACTTGTTATGTGCCACCGCGGAGATAATGGGTAAGAGTACTTACGGAACAGCATATAAGGCAACTCTAGAGGATGGAAATCAAGTTGCAGTAAAGAGGTTAAGGGAAAAGACTACAAAGGGACAGAAGGAGTTTGAAGCAGAAGCTGCTGCTCTTGGAAAGATCCGACATGCAAACCTTCTCGCTCTCAGGGCCTATTACTTGGGACCTAAAGGAGAGAAGCTTCTTGTATTTGATTACATGCCAAACGGAAGCCTTGCATCTTTCCTCCATGGTAAGTTTGATTTCAGATATTTATTTCACTACGTTCTAGAGAATTGTGGAATGTATATTGTGAGGAGAATCCTATCTAACAATGTAACATTTTCTTGTGCAGCTCGAGGGCCAGAAACAACCATTGATTGGCCAACAAGGATGAAGGTGGCAATGGGCATTGCGTGCGGATTGGACTATCTCCATACCAAAGAAAATATCATTCATGGAAATCTCACCTCCAGCAACATACTTCTTGACGAGCAAACCAATGCTCACATTGCAGATTTTGGCCTCTCTAGGCTCATGACAGCAGCTGCCAGCACCAATGTGATTGCTACTGCAGGAACACTTGGATACCGAGCACCTGAGCTGTCAAAGCTCAAGAATGCCAACACAAAGACAGATGTCTACAGCCTAGGAGTCATCATACTAGAGCTTCTCACAGGCAAATCCCCTGGAGAGCCAACAAACGGCATGGACTTGCCCCAGTGGGTGGCATCCATTGTGAAAGAGGAGTGGACTAATGAAGTCTTCGACTTGGAGCTCATAAAGGATATACAAACCATAGGAGATGAGCTACTTAACACATTAAAACTAGCCCTCCATTGTGTTGATCCCTCACCCGCAGCACGACCGGAAGTCCAGCAGGTTTTGAAGCAACTAGAAGAGATCAAGCCTGAACTGGTTGCAGCTGTTTCTGCTTCTGCTGAGGAAGGATTTAAGGCTTCACCATCAAATGAGTAGAGTTCGTATATGCAAAAATAAAAGGGGTCTTCAAAATTATCTGGCTATTTCATAAATTCTTTAATTCTATTATTTGTTTTATGTATATAGAAATATAAGCTTTTGTGAGTTTATATCCAGAATGATTAATTATTCTTTTTGCCTGAAGACAATAATGTACTCTTTTGAATTATAAAATAATATATATAATGCATTTTTTAATTTATATTTGGGGATTTTGAAGAAAAATTATTTTTTGCTTATTTTTTAAAAACTAATTATAAACGGAATCAAAATTTCAAAAGTAAAATTTAACATTACCGAAGTCACATCATTTTAAATATTATATTTTTTTAATAATTAATTATTTTATTTTGTTAAAATTCATAATATTATATATATTAAGTCATTTAATAACATAATTTATATCAAATCATTAATCCCAAAATTTCATTACTAATTTCGGTTTTCTCAATCATCACTCTCTTTACTATTTCCTAGGATGAGAAATTTTTCCGTAGATTTAGCGTTTTCTATTTTAGTATGAAACGACGTCGGATTAATTAACCGGTGTCGTTTTCATTAAATGAAAAACTGAAGCACGACTTGGTGTTAATTCATCTGCTCATCCGATCACAGGATCTCCTCATCTCTGTTTCTCCGCCATGGACGATCTTGCATTGCAGAAAATTGCAGTGTCAGGCCCCACACTGGCCTCCATGATCGAGCGGATCAATTCCTGCTTGGGCGACGCCGACGGTCTTCTCTTCGGCGATGTCGCCAGCATCACACCCACCGCACTCTCCGACGACTCTACCCAAACTCCCTCCGATTCGCAGCTTGTCGCCACTATCTCCGGCTTCCTTTGCTTCATCTCTCCCCTCTCCTTCTACGATTCAGCCGGCCGAGTTGACCCGACCCTCGTCACCACTCATCTTAACCAAAAACCCCTTATTGGTTGGTTCTCCTCTCGCCGGAAAACCCCCATCCGCCCCTCCATGCGTGAATTCTCTGTCACCCATTCTCTCTCCTCAATCCCAAATTTATCTCTTCCCATCCAAAACCCGAACTTTAGTTCCAATTTCCCGCCTTCAATTTTTCTCCTTTTTACTACTCCTTTCCAGGACCAATTAATCCACACAAACCAGTATTGCGCATACCGGTTTCAATTACAGAAACAGTGTTTTAGTCCTGTTTCGATTGATATAGTGAACATTGGGCCTGCGTTTAGGGGGCATTATGGGTCGTTTTGCCCAAGCTCTGCCCTGCCATTTTTGAGCTGTGAGTTGAAGAACTCAGCGGCCATGAATGAGGATAGAGATAAGGGCAGTTTGAGTGGCGTAAAGCAGGCGGCAAAGGATCAGGAAGACTTGGACATGTGCGCGGAGGGGATGGACATTGGGAGGTTAAGCCAGTTAATGGGGCCAGAGGCTGCCAATTACACAGCCGGGTTGGAGCATTTGTATGAGAAGATGCTAACTAAGCTTGAGAGCTTGTCCAGGCTCGTTGAAGCCAGTTCTGCTAAGGTTCTTGAGCAGGTTTGTTTGTGTTTACTGTTTCTATGTAACATTTATGTGTGCAATTCGTGGCATCTTGCTTAGATACTAGCTGGGGAGCTTTCAATTGAATTACCAAATATGTTTAACATGATGAGATCATAGCTATTTTTATCCTCTATGCCCTTAAATTAGGTTTCTTTTTGTATTGTGATGAATGCTCTGTTTGGATTAGCTGTTAGAAAGCTGTGTTGTTGGTCTCTATTGGACAACAACAATTTTCAGCCATCCGATATGGGCTATCACATATCACCCTATCAGCTACATAACATAGGCAAAATCTTACTTCCTTGAAGTAGCTCTAATGGCTTTTAAAGTGAGTTTTGCAGGAAAATCACAATAGGAAGTTGAGGTTGAAAGTTGCAAAATCTGCTGGAGTTGAATGACTATTACTTTACTAGTCTCAGGTAACATTTTTATAATCATTTTTTTTTTTTTTATAATTTGTGATACTTGATTTCACTTAATATGGTATTCTAGATTCTCACTTTTTTTTATTACCAAGCTAGCGTAATGCTAAAACAATAGTGGATTTTCATTGGTTTCCATAGAAGTTGAACTGGTTATGCTATTGATGCAAGGAATTGAAATCATTGATACTTGATAGCAAGATTTCTATTTATCAGCTATGTCAGACATCTATGTTGCAGTTTTACTACACTTAAAAGTAAAAGACAGTTTCCTTCTTTTCTTTTAAGCATGCATGATGTTATATTCCTGGTTTTAGCTCATGTGTTCTTCTGGTTATTACCATTTTTGTTAATTATTCCTAGACTCACACCACTTTAAAAGCATTTTGATAAGTGTTAAGGAATATCATTTGTTTTTGCTATTGTGATGATAGAAAATAATGTTCTGGTTGTTATCTACATTTTCTGATCAGATATGAGAATCCTGGAATGAAAGTTGAGAAATTGAAGGAATGTAGGAAGTGCCATTTAATGATATGCTAGTGCAGAGGGTTATGCTTGTTTATATGTTTTATGACTTCGTTCCATGTTAATAAGCTAGATTTAGTGACAAATTAGTAAAAACAAAAGTAAAGAAAAACAACTCAATCCACTAATCTCATTTTTTGTTCTTCTTGCTTGTAGTTCCTTGTTTTTAATTTTAGAAAACAGGGAACGGGACGTATCTTGGAAGGGGGTGAATCTGGTGCGTATCTTGGAGCTGACATTCAGAAGATTATCAATTTCAATGCTTCATGAGGTCAGATTCCTTTTTGTTGACCCTTAGCATGGTTTAGCAGAAAAACAACGCAGCAGCTGCTGATGCTCCATGATCAGAAATCTTGTTGGTCTTTTGAGGTAGTGGTGGATTTGAATTTTGAAGCTTCCATCTATTTATGGGTTGTGTACCCTTAAAACGTTATTATCCCTTTGTATTTGTATATTTTTCCATATTTTTCTATCTTTTCTCTCTGAACTTTGAAGTCTCTGTTTTGTTAGACCTCCAAACCAATGAGAGCATGCCTGAGTTAGAATTTACTAATTTAAAAATTTTTGATTTGGAGTTAAGATCAAACTCAAATTTCTATATAGTTAAGTAACTAATTTTTTAATATTAAAAAAAAAAAAGAAAAAGTATGACCCTTGCTGCAACGGAAAGGCCGTTTTAATTGGCCCATTGGGCCTCTTGGTGGCTAGCCAGGAGCCGAGAACTTTCGAGGCCTCCTCAGGCCGTTTGGTTTGGATAGGCTACTCTACTTAGTTCCTCTCGTAGTTAACTGTAAAGCACATTGAAAAACTTTCCTGTGTTCTCCCCACGGGACAAGGAAAACAAAAATTTTAAAAGCGGTTACTTTTCTGTTAAGGGTAGAAACGTTGAGATGGAATTGGCTTTTCTGGAAAAAGAAAGGCCAATCTTCATCGCCAAGGAAACGAGACCATGCCAAACAGCTAGGCTAGCTCTAGCCACGTCTGCAAAACCGCGTCAGTACCAGTTTCGGGAATATACCAAAAACAGAAAATATCTCCATAAATTTCTAGTCCTGGGAATCATAGGATCCCATCCAACAACCGCCGCCTTTCTTGCTGTCCAAGATAAATACTGACGAGATAAACCACAAATAAACCATAAACCCACAGATAAAGTCTTCCCCATTTCCTCCTTCATCTGCTTACTCTTGTCCCAGTTCCCCTTTTTGTATTATCGAGTTATGGAAGCTACTTTTGAGTCGGTAATGAGTTCAAAGAATAGCAATAACGAGCACAGCCCTTCACTACAGAGTTCCGGTGTCGCCGTTAGCAATAAGAAGCGGCGGAGGAGGCGAAACGTTGGTGAATCGGTGCAAGATACACTTGAGAAGTGGAGGGAGTTGAACGACAACAACAAAGCTGATTATGGTGAAGAAGATGGTGTTAGAAGAAGGGTGGTTAAGGTTCCAGCCAAAGGATCTAAGAAGGGGTGCATGAGAGGGAAAGGAGGGCCAGAGAACGCAGGATGTAGGTATAGAGGTGTAAGGCAGAGAGTTTGGGGGAAGTGGGTGGCTGAAATTCGGGAACCTGTTAGCCGTGGAAGACAACCGACTAAAGGGAATAGTAGGCTTTGGCTTGGGACGTTCTCTAATCCTATTGAAGCTGCCCTTGCGTATGATGAAGCAGCTAAAGCTATGTACGGTCCATTTGCACGCCTCAACTTTCCTAATTACTCCCCGGGATCCATGGTTTCCTTCGACAAAGTTTCAGCTTCAGCTGATAACAAAACATCATCCGCGGAGATGGAGTTCACTTCGCCTTCGAGGAGTGATAGCTTGGGTGACGAAAAACCTGAATGTTCTGAAGTCAGGAAGAAAGAGGAAACAGGGGAGCTGATGCAGGGTACTACAGGAGAAACAGAGACCATGGAGTATAAATACAAGCATCCAGATTATTTTGAGGTTCAGACTACCTTAAAGAATGAAGAAACAGAGTTCGAGCTTTCAAGGGACACGAAAGAAATTCATTTTCCACATAGCATTTCAACAGAAGGTACAGCAGATGCCAAGCCTGTTGGGTTAAAAACAGAGCAAAATTATGATTCTGATCCGTTCGAGTTACCTTGCTATCCAGCCAGTTCTTGGCAAATTGGTTTAGCTTCTCCCCAGCAGAACTGGAAAGCCAGACTAGCAAGTCAAGAGTGGTTGAATAATTTAGGGACAGAGTTGGGTCTGGATTACAACTTTGATTTTACGAGGCATGATCTTTATCTTCTGGACTCTGTAGAAGAGTCAGCACCTTTTAATTTGTGGTCCTATGACTCAGGATTCTAGGTATTTTGCAGGATTGCTTATGAATTTGTGATGTTGTACGTCTATGATTTCAACTATGTTCTAAACCTTTTGTAAAACAGTTGAACGGAACAATATTATAACATTAGATATATATTTTTTATATTAGTTGTATAATAAAAATCAATTTTTTTATTTTTTATCTTATTTGATCAACATATCATATAATTTAAATTTTAAAATTTTTTATTTTTACCAAAAAAATTATTAATTATTTATTTAAATCATCAAAAATATTATAATATTATCATTCTCTATTTAGTGGATGTTACATTTTTACATCTTATGAATATTAAATTCTTTAGCTTTATGTTGGATGTATACGACTTTCTAACTTACAATGTGAATTCAAGAATCCTTTACATGTACGACAGCCATACAACAAGAATGTTAAATATTATATAGTGATAACACATCCTGGTATGCATATCTCTAAACAATCAAGGATGCTGGTTTGGCTTGTCCGAATCGTGTATTTTATCCTTGACGTGACAGCAATTAAGAACGAGAATGTTAAACAAAGACTTGCATCCTGTGTGGGCTTTTTATCATTTTTAGAAACAGATACAAATGATTATGAATTAATTATAAGTTGTCCAAAAGGGTTTTCGTAGATATTTCGCCAAAATAATGCAATAAATGAAAGATAACCAATGACGAATAAATTAAAGTATTTTTTTGTACTTTAAAGAAATAAAATTGTCATTTATTATTTTAAAAATAATAATGCAGTTAACGACTTAAATATTTTAATAATTATTTTTTTCTGTTAGAAGTAAATAAGAGATGATTGTTTCTCATTATGTTACCAAAATAAAAAAAAAAGTAATAATAATAACAATGCAATAAATAAAGTTAGATCTGAATAATCCTCCTTTTAGAAAGCCCTTTTGTTGTTATTTTGCTATTTTAATATATGAATTAAAATCTCTAATTCTATGTGTTTTTTTAATTTTTAGTTGTAAAATAAAAGATATTTTCTCTTTAAAAAAATCATTTAATTTATATAATTTAAATTTTAAAATTTTTTATTTTTAC
>BPVZ01000024.1:2341569-2359847 GCA_020521535.1 Rubroshorea leprosula | reverse complement strand
GGTTATATATATATATATATATATATATATATATATATATATATAAAGTGGAGAAAAGCAAAATTGTGTCTCTTATACTGAAAATTGTCCTTGATCAAAGATGTAAATGAGATTTAGTCAATGTTTTAAGTTTATGTTATATGTTATTTGTCCATGATCCAATTCAGTATTTATTAATAACCAAAATAAAAAATATCACTGACCATATGCAATTTTTGGTCTGAAATTTTGAAGGGCTGCTGCATTTGGCATTAAAAGAAGCCAACAAATTACAATTAAATGTTCCCTTTTCTTTTGCTATTTTGAGAAATTGAAGAATATGAAATGTACAATTTACTCGCTACAAAAAATGGAACAGAAACTCATTCCATACATCAGGAACACCAGGTAAGCACCAGTGTATGCAATCGGAGTAGCTCGCAGGGTTTGCCAATTGTTCTGGTCTGAGTGTTTCCCAGAATTTCCGGTAGATGGAAGGGTGGCCATCTTTTCGGTATTCTGAGAGCTGAGTGATATTCAGAACAGATACCTTTGTACTCAATCGAGCAAGCACTTTGTCAACCATGCGCATTGTTGGAAGATCAGAGCCACTTCCCCAGTAGCCCTCCAAATTCATAGGGGTCTTCTCGTTATAGCAGTTTCCCTCAGTTCCCGGTGCCCACTCTCGGCTCCTGATCAATGCGAAAAAGGTAATATCTGGCTAGTTCTTAAGTGGTCCTTCAATATAGATGAAAGGCTAAAGGGTGAAATGCCTTAAAGAAGACAGGTACTCAAGCATACTAATTGGTTAAGTGAGGCCTCTAGGAGAAAGAGACATTGAAACCGACATGAATCCAAACTGAACTATCAGGCATAAAACAAGCTTCCGTTCAGTTTTTCAAGCTAAGGGAAGCCTTAAAATGAAGCTCGCCATCTACATCTCAGATGTTTGTATGTATAAATAATAAAAGAAATTTGCAGACTTTCACCATACGAGATATACATTATACCAAATGGCAACATAAATAGAATAATTTGGTTTATGACTAAGACACTCACCAGAGATGTGTTGGAGACATGGTAACAAAAAAGACCCGCTTCTTCTGGGGATCAACTTTAGAAGCTACCCAGTCTGCCCAAGCCCCCATGGCCAACTCCATGGCACCAAGCCCATCTAGTTCTTCACAAGCACCATTTTCCTCATCACTCCATCTGAAAAGGTTATTGGTTAATTAAGAATTCAATATATCTTCAATACAATCTAGTCCTTCCAACATTAGAAACTAGATGTCATTGTACTCACAAGAGCTTAACTGGGCCTTGCCTCCACCACAAGTATGAGTTAAACACTAGTATGTCAGCATGCTCCCACTGTGATGAATGCCTAGTTACTGAATCTGGACGAATTATTCGGTCAGCCAATTTGTGATTCACAGGGTCATCAGAATTTGATTCAACGAGAAGTGGAGCCCAGAGAAATTCCACAGTGGCATTGTATTCCTGTGAATGAGTTAAAGACACAAGACAGAGCTCAGAGCGTTAAGGAACAACAATACATAGATATCATATATTCAACATCAGTGAGGAGCTTCATAGAGGACAATGCAGAAACAAACTTGTGAAGTTAGTTCTAGGTAACAAAAAGATAGCATTCCTTTGTCTTACCTCTGCTCTGAAAATGGTAAGCTCGGCATTGGGGGACATGGATCTCTTATCTGCTGGAATAACCGACTGTAACAAGCACACCATTGATATCCACTGTCCTCTATTCAGTGAATCACCAACAAACATGAGCCTCTTCCCCCTCAACTTCTCCCACATTTCCTTCACATTCCATCTAACACACCAGAAAAGAGAACAAAGATGGGAAACTGATTTATATTAACAAAATAATTTCCAAAGTGCAAGAATCATATTCCACCAAATACCACTATTCTTATCATCTAACCAGAATCTACCATGCATATGGGGATTTGAGAAGGATTTCTTGAGTTCAATTCACCCTTCTAGAAACTCAGTTAGCTCCAAGCAAAATGAATTCACAGCTATCAAAGGCAAATCTAAAAATTGGTCTCCAATTCAACATGTGAAAAGGACAACCAAAAGAAGTACCTCTTCAAATTGCAATCATGAGGTTGCCATCTCCAGTACTGGTATAGCAAATCAGCCCTCCCGTGCTTGTGGCATGCCAGCTGATCCGACATGTAAGGACACTCCGATTCACTGTACAGTGGATGCGACCTGTTGTCAAATACCCACTTGCCGGAGAAGACATCGCAGCTCTCTCCATCGACTCTCCCCCGGCCCAAATTCGGACTCGGATCAACCCACCCGATCCTCCTCCAACTGTATTCCCTAGTAGAGTTGCAAGTACTGAATCTATCCAAAACCTCTAAGAACACACCAAAACCGTTAATATTTTCACAAACCCATCAAAGAAAGACACAAAGAAACTCGAAATAACCAAGAAAAAAGAGATCCATAGTCAAAATCAAGCAAGAATCACAAGATTTTAGAGAAACCCAGTACCTGAAGCTCGTTTTGCAAGATTTGGTTTCACGTAAGTGATTGAAGCTCGTTGATTGCGAGAGACAGGATCTGGGTCTTCATTGATTTGCCGAATGTTAAGCTCGTTGTAGAGGATTGTGAAAACGATGAAGAGAATGAAGAGAAGAATTAGTATAGGAAAATGGGGTTTCTTTCTGTTCCATCTCTGCATCATGGAAATCAAAGTAGTATTTGACAGATGTGAGAATCTAAAGCTCTCAATATGGTTTCCAAATCAACACCTAAACCATTGAAAACAGACTAACGAGAAAAGAAAAGGAAATGAAAGGAAAATCCATTGACAGAGACAACAAACGTGAAATACGGATTTAAAGCCGACAATGTAGAATCTTTCTTTCATCCTGCGTCGTGTTTAATAAGAAGCCTCGCTATTAGGCATGATTACCTGAAATGGTCCCACTAATATGGATTCTCCTCCAATTAGATTCTGCCAGGTGTATTGTTAGGGAAATGGTCCCACTAAGAGCTACGTTTTTTGATTAATAATTGTGTGGTTTTGATTAGTGTTTAGGTAAACTTGGCCGTTTGGGATTTTTGTCAAGAAAGCTCATTTTGACCTGGCTAATAATTGCCTAACCATAATTAGGAAGTCAAGCTTGCAAATGGACTACTTAGCTAACCATTTAAAAATCAAAAGGGTACGGTTCTTCAATGTGATATCTATGTTTTAATGCAGCACGGTATAGTACGGTCTACATTGTTAAATGTGTAATAAGATATAAACATTGAGAAGTTGGTTCTAGACATCACGCACTCCAGGGAGGCACCAATGTATACAATCTGCATAGGTCCTTCGGTTGGATGATTGTTCATTTGTTAATGGCTGCCATTGGTTCCTGCTGGGAATTGATGGATGTCCTTCTTTCCTATACGCAGAAAGTTGTGTGATGTTGAGCATCTGCACATTCAACCTTTCTCCTTTGCAATTCATTCAGCTACTTCTCTACAACCCTCTTCATTTTCAGATTTACGTCCCATTCCATCCCTGGATATCCTTCCATTTCTATCGCCTCTATTTCATTGTAAAAATTTTGATCTCTGCCTACACCCCATGGGGCCGCACTGGAATTCGTTGAGCAAGTTGATATTTTTATTGTATTTTTCTAATGTTACCAGTATACCTTACACATCTAACATGCATGTATTAAACAAAATACTGGGTTGGAGTAATTTTAATCGTGATGTTTTCAAAGAAGTTAGGTTGAAATAAAATTAATTAACTTACTTATGGTGAAAAGGAGACATGCTAACAAAAAAACAATTGAATCTTGTGCCTGTTGACATGAAATTCTAACCACTCTGCCCATGCACGTCTTTAATTAGTGCCATCTCATATGCCGTTAGCATATCCATTTTTTTTATATGGCAAAGTGATATAGGTATAATTTTTTTATATGATTTTTTGTATAACTTGCATATGTTATTTAATGAGTAAATACATTTAATATTATAAATTTAAATAAATAAAAAAATTAATTATTTAATTAATATGTGAGGTTATACTTAAAAGTGATATAAAAAGATTATCCTGAATCAGTGTCTTTTATTATAAATTCCATCTTGGCTTTCAAAAGATCCCTACCTGATAAAATCAAATTTAAACTTAATTAGGCCGCACTGAAGAATCTAATTAGGTTCTGAAATTGTACTTACAAAACTTTGATGTGGGAACTTCCCCACCAAATATAGGAAGAAAACCAAAGTAAGATTATATTACCAAGTAAAAAATAAGGTAAAAAGATAATGGTAATTTAATGATAATTTTCACAAATTAAAAAGTTCAAGATTCAAATTGCATGATGAGCAAATGAGAGTGAAATTAAGAGGTTAAAGTATAACTCAATATCATAAAAGGAAATTGAATTCACTTGCATACATAGTTTTCATTACAGTTACATGAGAAGCTGTCCGATCAAGACTGTAAATCTCATTCCAGAAGTTACAGGGCTTTGTTTACTGAATTCAGTTCATCTTTGTCAAAGATGTAAGCGTAGAGAAGTTCGTTCCACACATCAGGGACTCCAGGGAGGCACCAATGTATACAATCTGCGTAACTGCTGGGGTTGGATATTTGTTCATCAGTCAATGGCTCCCAATGCTTCCTGTAAATTGATGGATGACCTTCTTTCCTGTACATGGAAAGTCGTGTGATGTTTATAAACTGCACACTCAACCCTCTCGTTGGCATTTCATGGAGCACCTTCTCTACTACCTGCATCATCTCTGGCTCAAGATCTGATTCCATCTCCAGGTATCCTTCCCTTGGTACTGGTTCTGTTTCATTGTAACAATTTTGTCCTTTTTCTCCTCCCCACGATTCAGCCCTGAAATTCATATCCCACGTCAAAAAATTTTTTTCTATTATTTTTTATTTTTTATAATCTACTCGTCCATAAACAACACAAACTTCTATTCCACGTTCCTTTCTGGTTGTCTCAAGGAATCTTAGAGCTTCAATAAATTACGAGTATTAATGGCGGCCAAATTGATGTATTGCAAAAAACAAAACAAAACAAAACAAAAACGGTATTGGACTTACTTTTCGTGTGTGGGTGACAAGCCAACAAAAAACAACTTGGTCTTGGTTCTATTGACATGAACTTCCAACCAATCCGCCCATGTTTTTAGTGCCATTTCATATGCCCTTAACGTCTTCATCTCTTTGTAAATTCCATCTGAACTGTCAAAAGATCCCCACCTAACCATCCCCAAGTCGGACACAATTAGTACTGAGAATCAAATTAATTAGTTTCAATTTTCCAAACTTATAAAAAGTACTTACAAAACCTTCATCTGGTCTCTTCTCCACCAAAGATAGGAATTGAACACCAAAATGTCTGCATCAGTCCAATACCGGGCATGCTTTTCAATTGCCTGAACTCTAACAATCCGGTCCGGCATTCGGTGGTTCACCGGATCATCGGAGTTGGATTCCACCATTAAAGGAGCCCAATAGAACTCAACTGTTGCATTGTATTCCTTGATAATTAACATTAATCAACAAAATTTAGCCACTGTTCCAAATATCACAAAATACCAAAAAAATAAAAATAAAAATCCCAATAATTAATATGCCATTAAAACTAGATTTGATCCCAAAAATAATAAAGACGTAAATGAATTAACACTCACAATGGCCTTGAAGGTGTATAATGAGCCATTTTGGTATTTGGACTTGTAGGGTGCAGGGATGACTGAGCCCAAGAGGCAGACCATGGAAACCCACTGGTTTCTGTTCAGTGAGTCCCCCACATACATAAGCCTCTTATTCCTTAGCCTCTCAAGAAGTGCTGTGGCATTGAACCTTGTTAACATAAAACAAAACAAACATTCCACAAAACTCAAAAACACACCCAAAAATAAACCATCACATTCTCACCATGCATCCTGTTTTTCTATGTATATAAAATTCACATGAAAAATTTTTAAAAAAAGAAGTGGAAATTAAGATGGAGCAAAAAATGAAAAAAAGACCTAGGGAGGTCACATTGGTGAGGTTGCCATCTCCAAAAATGGTAGTTCATGTCGTTTCTCCCAAACTTTTCACAAGCTATTTGGTCTGACATGAACATGCACTCTTTTTCCTTATATAGAGGGTAAGATTTGTTGTCATATACCCATTGTCCGGATAACAAGTTGCACCCTGATAATGCTGCTACAACATTTGAATTTTTGTGTGCTCCTAGTAATTGGTCCTGAATGCTATACCGGCGTAGATCATAAACGCAGGCAAGGAGTAGGACGACAATAAGGAGGATAATGAGGGAATGGAAGCTGCTCCTGATACCCCAGATGCCTGGAACCAGTTGCTGTTTTTTTGCCATTAGTTTATCTGTGTTTTCCATCTTCTCTATTCCTGATTTTGAAGTTTTCATGGGGGCGGTGGGTGGAAAATCATATTTCAGGAGTTGTTTTACTGTATGCCATTTCTGGTAGTTAAAAGAAAGCAACAGAAAGGAGGCTTGATTTGAGCATCGGTGCTTTGAATTACCGAAATAGCCTTCCTCCTGAGCATGATAGTTTGCAAAATTGAGGGGTGTGTTCTGGTAACTTAGGATACAAACCAGGCTGTTAGCCCAAGTGGTGATGTATTTTTCCTATATTATGGTTAGGCTGGAGCTGTTGTGGATACATGATGGTCAAATTAAATGAAGGGATATTAGGTTTGAGTTGGTGACATCTCTGCATCCACTAATCTTTGCCTTCAAAGTTACCTCAACAACTTGAAAGCTTCAAAAAACTAGAT
The DNA here is from genome assembly GCA_020521535.1 of Rubroshorea leprosula. Classification (NCBI taxonomy): domain Eukaryota; kingdom Viridiplantae; phylum Streptophyta; class Magnoliopsida; order Malvales; family Dipterocarpaceae; genus Rubroshorea; species Rubroshorea leprosula. Next base: position 2,353,054 of record BPVZ01000024.1, on the reverse strand, counting down.
AAGGTTGAGAACTTAGGCTTAATTATATGATAAATCTTAGCACATATTCCTTCTTTTGATATTGGGGTGCAAAACGTAACTCTCTCATCAAATTACTTAATTTTATGTAAGCATAACATGCAAGCGCCAATTACTTAAGTATTAAATACTTAATTAAGTGTTTTATCGGCAAATCTGTGCAAAAAAAGAAAAATGTATTAACTACCTTGTTCAAGTAAAATTTAGTAGGTAAAATAAGTATTGAAAAATAATTGATATATCTTCTAGTTTAACATATATTTTTAAATACTCATTTGGTTTAGTTATTTAAATATAATATAAATATAATTAATTTAATTAATTTTAACATCAGGTATGTATGATTATAAATTTAAAATGAACAGATACTGAACAGATACTGAGGTGCATAAAATGAGTTGGTGGTTCCTCCCCACTTTAGGAGAAAGTCTATTGTATCTTATGGATGCCGTTGATGTGATATTTTCGGTCAATTACAGTATATTTTATTATAAAAATTTCTTCATGTCATTAATCATGTCAATTCATTTAACAGTAAAAATGATGATAAAGCACATTATGATTGATCAAAATACCACATCAACGGTATCCCCATAATTCAGTAGAATTTTTCCTACTTTAGGGGATGAATCATCAGGACACAAAGGCCGGCGATAATCTGTAATACGTCAGACTTATTTTTGTTTTTTAAATAAACCCTTTTTTGACTTCTCCATTTTAATAAAAAGTTTTTTTTTATATTTTTTTACCTAAATTTTTTTTTTATCTTTAAAATTTAAAATATTATTTTTTTTAAACCTCTTCGTTGTTTTTTTACTTCTATAATATATTAGATAATAAAAATTTTAAAATAAGGTAAAAAAAATTAAAAAAACTTTAAAAAGGGTAATGATTATGGATACTTTAAACTTTAAAAATAAAAAACATATTTTTAAGTAAAGAAATTAAAAATATATTTTTTAAATGAAAGAAAAAAAAAATGTTACATTTTTTTTTTTTATGAACATGTCAGTTGAACATTTTTTTTTTCAACTGAAAACATGCCAGTTGAACATTGGTGATTGGAGTTGTAGTTTTTAAATTTATGTTGCCAATTGGAGTTGGATAAGGCAGTTCAGATGTGGCCCCCTACCCCTAAGATCTAAATAATACGTCCGTTCCAGAGGTGGTACGGTCCTACTATTATCCCATGGCTCGTCTTTTATCATGATATGTTTCTTTTTCTTAATTTATCAATTTTTGTGGCATGGAGCGCCAGAGTGCACATAATTTATCACATAATTTATTTTTTTATGGGGACAACTTGAAACTCTCACGAGGGGGGCAGAGAGAAATGAGAGTTTAAATTTTTATTATACAAATGAGAAAATGATTTTTATTTTTTATAGATTATTTTCAATTACACATACCATTAAAGATATTTATGTTTAATGTTAAAATTAAGTATATTTTTTATTAAATAATCATAAATTTTTGTTAAATGAATATAATTAATATATACCAACAACACCTTACTTTAAAAGTTTAATAATAACATTAGTTATTATATTGATACACTCCCTCTTCCTTTAAATGAATTTTGAATTTATCTCATGTCAAAATGTTTAAAAAAAAAAAAATACATACAAGTAAATTTATGAAAACTGCTATATACGTAAATATATAAGTAGATAAACTTTGAATCTCTACCGAAGCCATAGGCAGCTAATGGAATCTAAAGTTACAACACCATTAACAGAAGGTGTGCTGCATTTGGATTTGAGCAATTACTGCTTTGAGCGTCATGAGCGCTGTGGGTAATCACATCTAGAAATTAACTTCTAAAATAGAAAGATTAGCCAGCATTTAATTCCTAATTCATGTCAACTATTATCAAGGTAAGCGCTACAACCCATCTTAATCCAACCATTACATCCCCGCTATCCTCCTTCTCCATTGGAGCACAAGCCGATGAAATATTGGTATAATTTAAGTAAAAATTTCTAAATAAAGAAAAAAAACCTCTCATTAAAGAAAAAAAAACCCCTAAAATAGACTATCTCAATTTATTATTCATTCTCCCTTACAGGTCATGCAGCACATATTATATGCTACATTATTTTCCATCCACATGGACTACTTTCTTTTTCTTTTAATTTCACTCGTGATAATTAGAAAAATTTCAACCCTAGGTCCCCCTTGTGTAGTCTTCGGTAAAATAATAATAATAATAATAATAATAATAATAATAATAAAAGAGCATCCTAAGTTCCTAACTCAGCATAAACATAACTCTTTACATGGATGCGTGTTTGGTAAGGCTGTTTGATATCCTATCGTACATGTTAAATTAATGTCTGTATCCGAGAGATACGATGTACCAAAACAATTTTTATGCAATAACTCCATAAAATGATTTGATGTTCCCACTCTTCATTAAAGCTAGTAATCTGTTTATTAGATTTGAAAATTGGATCTTTAATTATTAACATTTAATAATATTAATTTATTAACCACTGCTTTTATAAAAAAAAACAATTTTTATGTACGAACATAGCTGGTGCTGTTTATTTGAGGTTAAATAATTTCTTTTTTTACTGTTACAATTTGAGGCAAAGAAAATGAGATATTTCTATATGATATTATTATAGTTTAAATTTTAATATCAATTGTACTTGAATTTTTGGTTCAATGATGTCAGATCATATATAAATACATATTTTTTTTCAGGGTAATGGTTCAAATTCGATTCTTTAGGAATTTATTTAAAAAAAATTAATATCAATTAAAATATTAGATATATTAATCAACCGATTTATAAAAAAATATTTAGTTTTTTATACCATAAAAGAAAAGAAATTTCAATTGTAGTGTTTGTTTCTTATTATTGGAAAGTGTTCTGTGAAAAAACTGAAACAGGGTTAAATGTTGTTTTAAAAAAGGATTTTTTAATCTTTTTAAAAGTTATATTTACTTTATTTTTTAGATTTTTTTTATATTTATGATTTTTAAATTATTTTACACATTTCCAAGCTAAAAATTAGTTATGGAGGAGAGGAGAAAAGAGAACATTATTACTATGTACCAAAAAAAAAAGAGAGAACATTATTACTGCCCAAGAGAATATTACAACTACAAAGCAAAGCATTTCTTGCGTTTCGAGCTATGAACAATAATCACATATTTCTTTCTTTTTCTTTTTTTTTTTTTGAACAAGGTGAGAAGAGTGGGTTCGAACCTACCATGAAAAAAAGAAGAGTACACCTCCAAAATAATTTGAAGGTCACTTGCTTTGAAGGATTAAGTGCAATAATCACATATTTTGGATGCGTCTCACCAGTGTACATTTATAATTGAAAAATTTTATTCAAACAGATTATATCAAAATAATATAATTATAATATTATAAATTTATATTTTATTATTATATAATTATAAATTTATAATATTATATAATATTATAATTATATTATTCTAGTAAAATTTACCTAGAAGTTATGGTTACATATTTACAGCAAACAGGATCATACATAGTCAATTTGGAAGTGTTGACAACGTCGGCCGATTTGTGCTCTCGGTCAAAAAAATTTTTTTCTTGGTCGTCGTGGGTCAATTCAATTGCAAGAAAAAAAAAAAAAAGCTAAAAAGAGAAGAAGAAACCCATGAGAGGAGAAGAGGGAGGGAATGGTTGGCGTGAACGCATTCAAAAGCAGACAACAGTACACGAGGATCATTTAAAGCACCTCCTCCCACTTGCCTATCCTTCCAACTTGCCTATCCTTTCACACTTATACTACGACTGCATCTTACAACTTGCACTTCTTTTTTATTAAATCCCCCCAACTTGCACCCAATCTTCTAGAACCCTTACATCACACAACTTGCCATTTTCTCTATTTTATTACAATATGCCCCCACCCATGCAAATGCAATTCTCCAACGGGGAATTTCTGGGTTGCACCTCTCGTCTTAGACTCCTAGACTTCTTCCCATGAAATTTACACTCCCCCCTTCCCCTTTCCCTTTCCCTTTCGCTTTCCCCTTCTCCTTTTTCTTAGTCCAAAATTTTGAATACTAATCTTGATTGGAATTTTAAAAAATAGAAGTTTGGTCAAAATTTAAATATTCTTAATAAATGAAGTAGTTATGATAATTTAAATATTAAAATACTTTGACTAACTTCTACTTTTCTCATCTTAATTTACATCCTATTAAGGACAATACTGAAACCCTAATTCTCGGTATGATCTGCAAAATTTTCCGCACCAGAGCGCTTTCTTAACAATGTTCGTTTTAAACAAACAACCCTCGTTCCCACAAGTTCTTTCTTAATTAACAAGTTCGGCCAGATATTTTGCATTATATATGAAAATGATGAAGGCTACTCCTTTCACATGGAAAGTTCCAAGATTAAACTAATTTCCACTCCAACATATATAAATTTTCTTTTTCCCTATGACATAATATCTTGAATTTTAAATTATTCGTCGGCAGCAATGACAATACTAAGTGGGATCTATCGAGGCTAAATATATTTTCTTTTCTACGATAATGGAGTGATATATGGCTAAACATATTGCTAGAAAAGACTGATATAATATTTTACAAGACATCAAATTTCCAAAAATAAAAAAAAAAAAATCTAGGGCATAAGCAGTGAGGAAGATGAAGATGAAGACGAGGATCAAGATGTTCCATCCGCTACCCACATCGGATACTCACAAAAAATTACGGTGTTTCATCAAAGACTAATTAAGACACGAAGAATTTAACTCAACGATGGTTTGTTGCTCCGTCTGGCGAGATTCTCGGCGATCTGAGCTAGAGACTGGAGGTTGCACCGGACAATCGTGTCAGCGAACAGGGACGTTTCTTCCTTCGTGTTGCCTGGTGGCACGTCCACAACGTAGGACTCCACCACGACTGTTCCGTTTCCCGCGGGTGTGGAGTGGAGGGTCGTGACGGACCTGTAGTTTGCGAGCCGATGTTCTCCGCCTACGATGCTGAAGCTGAGAACGTGGCGCTCGTCGTCCAGGATCTCTAGGCGCTCTGTGCTCCTAGCCGCGGGGAGACCCGAGATAACGTGCACCTCACGGAGGGTGCCCACGTCGCCGTCCCCGACAATCACGTGGCAGCTCTTCACGAAGTGCTTGTAAGCCTGGGGGTTGTCGAAGCGGCGCACCACGGACCAGACTGTGGACACGGGAGCGGCGATCTGCTGCACCACGGCGGAGCAGCATTGGTTGGGCCCCACAGGGTGTGTATGGTACCTTGCCACGCTGTCAGGCACCGGCGTAGTGGAGCAGGTCAACGGAGACCGCTTCTGGCAACCCATAAGGGAATTATCCGTGGCCACCGCCGCCGCTGCCGCCGTGGAGTTGGTGCTAATTCTGTGGAGTAAGAGAGACGAGCCTTGGGGATTTGCAGGCATTTTGATTTTCCTGAGCGTGGTTTTGAGATTTGTGGGTGTTGCGTGTGTGTAATATTTATATATACCAAAGAGAGGAGATGGGGTCGATTGTCGTTTTCCAACTGGAAAAAATGAGTTTTCTTTTTGCGGTTTGAACGATGTTAAAAAAGAAGTAGAAGAGGGGTTCAATTCATCTTTTTGAGAGATTACCTATTTAGCCCTTATTTGGCATTATTTAGATTTATTTACTAATATATCCCTCTCAGCTTTTCCTTCATTGTCAAGCTTTATCAATTTGACAAATTATATTGTCAAGTTGATGATTATCCTAATCAATTAATTAATTTTTCTTTATTAATAACAAATAACAAGATTCTTTGATTCTCTAGTACTCCATGTGACTTCGATTTTACAAGAGGTCTCATCCAACTCCATGCGGCAAAAGTAATTTTAATTTGCTATCTCTTGTCCTATAGTTATTAATTTTTTTGATATTATAGAGACTTAAGGATAAGTACAGGCATTTCTATCACAAATCATATATTTGATGGCTTTACTTTTTTCTATTTTAATTTATGTTTAGTGTTTTTGCATGAATTTTCATTCATTTTATAATTAATTAATCTATATATTTGATAATCTTAAGAGTCCGTTTTTATATTGGCTTTCCTTTGATTTTGACTTCAATATTTAAATTTTAAAACTCACTTATAATAATATACTTATTTATCAGTGAATTCAATTTTTACTATTAATTTGATAGTATTATCTAACACTCTCTCTAATTTTTTTAGTTGTTGTTCCAATCCCTTAATTTTATGTAAATTAATTTAACAATTTTATATAATAAATGAATGATAACTGAAATTTTTTTTTGATTTAAATGAAAATAACCAACAAGAACTATCAATAAAAGGAAAAAAAATTAACTATCATTTATTTACTATATAAAATTATTTAGTCAAATTTTATTTAAAAATTAAATTAAGACAACTAAATTTGATTGGAGGGAGTAGTTCATTATATTGTAAAAAATAGTGTCACTATAAGAAATGTATTAATTAGTAGAAGTTAATCACAAGGGTAGATGTGGCAAAATGGTACTAATTGTTGGCAAGAGTGAGCTGCGAGCAAATAGAGTAGCAACTAGCAAATGGAAAAGCAAGTTGGTGGCGGAGAGACGTGAGGCGAACGATTAGGATAAAACTAAGACAGCTGAAGACAATATAATGCAATTTTAAGCAACAAAAACTGCCGCAAATTCTTCCTCTTGCCTCTGGCAGCAGGCGTTTACTCCTTCCACCGTTCAAAGTAGCAGCCATTTTTTTCAAAGTTTTGTCGTAGTATTCCTTTTACGTGCTTAACGTGATATTCTTCTGTTGTTTCGGTGAAGTAAACAAACATAAAGTAAGGACAAGTTGGGAGGCTTTAGCACATGATCCTCATCAGGTACGCTTTCATGTGGTGGTATGCCCTGGGACCCCGTCATACCTTGCTGATCATCCTTTTGCTCATGAGTCATGATCATATCAACTTGGAATTCAACCCGTAATTAAGGAGTTTCAGTTTTTGAATGTAGGTCAATGACGAAAATGTCGAACTTAAATCAATTGTAACAATTGGAGTCAAATTTGTAACGGGTATACTATCTTTTATTAATCTCTTTTTTAATAATCTTTTATAGATAAACAATTACTCTTTTTGTTTAATTTTAGTTATTTAATTTTGAAATTTTAATTTTTTAAACATTGATTTCAAATAAAAATTTAGCAAAAAAAGTCAAATTTTTTTGCTTATATATAAATTTTTGTTGAGTAATTTTACTAAATTAAAAAAATTTAAATGTCATTTCTATATTATATTAAAATTTTGTTTAAAATTAATATTCAAAAGGTCAAAATTAAAATAGAATAACTAAAGTTGAATTGGAGGGAGTAGTAAGTAACATCTCTCATTCATTTTTTTCTTAATTTATGGCCACAATCAAATATATTGAATGGTAAAATCGGCATCAATTACATCATTTGGAAGGATTTTGTTAAATTTTTTAAAGGTAAAGCTTAAAAAGAATGCATTAATAAGGTAACAAATAATAACTCCAAAACAATCAATTTATTGGCAGAGAGGCTGATTAAAAAAATTATTGACATGTACCTAAATAATTTAATGATTATTTCTTTTTGCTGAAAGTAAGAGGTTTTGAATTCGAGTTACATGATATACGGGTGAGGTAAGATAAGGGATGAAAGATGATTACCTCCTACTATATAATCAAGATAAAAAAAAAATTATTGACAAAGAGACATTCAACTTATTTATAAAGATTAAAAAAAAAAAAAAACCCTTAGACCTAATTTACATGGAGTTACTAAGTATATACCTTGTAAATGTGTTAAACCATCGAGTTCTTACCTAAAGGTCTTGTATAATACACACATCTACGAACTACTACCATATATCATGATAAATTTCTTTATCAAGATTGTTGATTCTTCTCTTAACCCGTTGCAAAATTATAATTCCACTAGACATTTATAATGCATTAATGTGACCAACTTGGAGTTGTGGTACTGTCATGTTCTTTTAATTATAAACATTATTAGATATTAACTCAAAACAGAGACGCATGGAACAAAGATATATACTAATTCGAAATTCGAAAGATGTCCTAAAACGCGTTCACACACACAAAAGAAACTTAGTTTAGTTGATTAAAATAATAATAATAAAAGTTTCATGTTTGCTGTTTAAATTATAAAATATGAATAATTAGATGAACAAGAGTTTTTAATATAAAAAATTTACTTTTATTTATTTTTACTAATCTTTAGTATTTAAAAATTATATTGGATTCTAATTAATTTAGAATTGAGTTTTGTTGCTAACAATCGAAATAGTTCAGTAGTTATCTCTTTTCGCCGAAAGTAAGAGATCCTAAATTTGAGTTGTATAAGATGCAGGTGAGGTGTGATAAGGGATGAGAGATAATTGCTTCTTATTGTGCAATCAAAATAAAAAAAAAAAAATTGAGTCGTGTTGAACTATAAATGAGAAAACTGTTTCAGTATTTATTTTTCTATCTATAAGATTTGAATTCGAGATTTTGTTTTAAAAAATTAATTTTTTTTCACTCGAACTAATAGATAGTTAACAAGCATGCTCTTATTTAATGATATAAGTCGTAGTGTCGTACAGTTTAAATTATACAATATTTTTATTTTATTTTATTTTATTTTTAAAAAAAAGCTAAGTTTGGTGCTTGATATCAAGCAACGGATTTAAAAACAGGTGGCGTAAAGGGTTGATCGCAGTCGGTTAGTAATTTGATCATCAGCAACCGATACATTGCATCCATAGCAGTGAAGGGAGAAGAGGATGAATGCATCTATTTGTTCATCAGATTTTCAGGAAACGTGTGCATAATGAAGAAAGAAACAAAACATTCGTTGCGTCGTAGAACGAGATAAGTGAATGAGTTGACTCAGTTGATCACCGAATGCATAATAGTGTGACACAAGGTATACGCATGGCTTACAAGTTAATTTCAATCCAAGAGTGCTAAGATTTCCTTAATCCTTACATCACTACATGAAGTCAAATTCTATTAAAAGCGTATTTGGTTCATTGGAAATAATTGGGATTGCGAAAATAGAGGGATATAATAACCTTCAATTTTCCTCTCATTCCCTGTGTTTACACCTAATTTTACAACAAATGGAGTACTGTCACATGTCATCCATGATGACAGATATTTTATTAGTTGAAAGTTGGTGTGAATTTTTTCAGATGAGATTTAGTGGTTATTTCCACAATGGCAGGAAAACCGTTCTCTTGTTGCGAGCTTCTAGGAGAATAATCACAGCACCAACAAATTAATCAATTTGTTGTAGATATTACGTTGCCGTTGGTTTTTCAGGATGCTGCCACAGATCTCTACCATGTTGCAAAGATGTTATAAATACCTAATGATAAGATCAAGCAAAGGATCGACATCTCACACAACAAACTCAGTACAATTTCTCTTTATGCTCAGATTTATCTTAGTTTCAAGCCCCTTTAATTTAATTTCAACTCTACGCTTTGGCCTAGATTAGTTTAGTAATTCAGCTCTTCATTTGTTGGATTTGTAATGGTGAGTTTCATTCCTTTCAGTAGTATTTCTTTGTGATCGGATTGCTTCTTTTCCTTTTCTATTTTCCAAGTTTCCTTTAATTAAATCAAATGATGTCGACATTTAATTTTATGTTCACTTCCATTTCTATTAATTTATATTTCATGCTGCCAGTAGATTTTCCTTGTTTTTGGTTTTATTTACTTTAACTTAATTTACTTTTGCTGCAATTAAATTTTCTTTTAAAGCTCTGTTTCAATCCAGTTTGCATATTTAAAGTTCATTTAGATTTTCAATAGTTTAGCGATCATTTATTTACTTTGCAGTGTTAACTTTTCTTGATTACATTAGCTTTAAGGAGTCTTTGGAATCATATCCAAGGCATTTTGTCGTATAACCCATTTAGTGCAGGAAGTTCATCCCTCGTTTCTGCCAATCATCTGATCTTTAAGGCGTAATTTACGACGTTCTTCCATCAACTCACAAGTTGAGTTCCACGCTTGGAAAGAAGAGAGGGTCATCGGAGAAATCTTTCTTGTTTTGAGCAAAGCAAGTGGTACGCCATTTCATCTGCCACATGTCAAGGAGATTTTTTGGGATAACACCCTGATTTAGATATATTAAAATGAGTAAAGAAATTTCTAAAAAATAAAATAATAGAAGTTTCTTTCCTTCCCTTTCCTCTATTTTTTTTTTTTTTTGTCTTATCTAAATGAAAAAACCTTTTTCCTCCCTCTACATGCTCTAATATCGCTTTTTGGATATGCCTAATAAAAGATTATCTCATTTTTCAAATCTCATTTTATTTTATTTTTTATAGCTTGAACTTTAAAATAGTAATCCATAGTTTAAAACTCTTACTTATTTGAAACCATTTGAAGTAGATAAATTTAGTGTTGTTTAGATTAAGAACTTAGACAGGATTTGATGCAAGAATATTATTATTTTCATTGTATTGTAAAATCATGACCATTTGAAAAAGTGATAATTCTTATATTTGGAGAGTCTATCTTTATTTAATATTTTAAGTTATGCAATTTACACTTAATAACAAATTAAAGTTGTTTTTTGCTACATTCTGCATTGTTGGCACTAGAACATACGGAGTGAAAATTGAAACAATAGATTTCAATTAGTTGGAGGTGGAACCAAAGTTTGAGGGCTAGTTTGCTTTTGCATTTTGTTTAGGGACTAATTTGTCACTGATTGTTAAGTTCAGGAGCCGCCCCCGTAAAACATGGATTTCGTCAACAAATCAAAATTATTTTAGGCAAAATCTTTCTTAAACCCCTAAACTTATTCAAAATAGCATTTAAATTTTCAAACTAAAAATGAAGTAAATAAACTCTCAACTCTAAATACACCCTTATCAAAAACAAGTTAAATATGACATATACTATTTTTGTTTGTTCTACAATGTGTACTATTCCCCTTGGTTTGACAGCCCAAATAAGAGTAAGGCATCTGCATGGATTATTGCGTAATAGATAACAAATGAAATCAATGCATCTTAGATTCATATGTTCAAGACATTTGTGATAAGAATTTACTTGCACCAGTGGAGTTAGAGGGTTTATTTTATTCATTTTTTGTTTAGGGTTTTAAATATTATTTTGAGGCAAGTTCAAGGGCTTAAGTAGGGTTTTTGCCATTATTTTATGCATGAGATGATAGATAGTAAATTAATGACGTGGCGAACGTTTAGTGGTGAAGAAAATTTCCAGCAGAGCAAAATTTGGTACAATAGAAATGCTGAAAAGTCTGAGAAAGGAACAGAGAGGAACTTTGCTTTCTCCTTGAACGGATCTCGCTAAGGCTCAGATCTAGTTCTGTGCCTGTGGAGAAGGAAAATCCAGGATGGATCAGATTCTTAACAAGGTCGGCTCCTACTGGTTGGGTCAGAAGGCCAACAAGGAGTTCAACTCCGTCGGCGACGATATCAACGTAAGCTCCCTCTCTCCCCCTTT
>BPVZ01000024.1:2305121-2333571 GCA_020521535.1 Rubroshorea leprosula | reverse complement strand
TTTTGAAGAGATCAAGAAGGTAGATCTTGACATTCCAATTGCCCCCCACCTTTCTCTTGCTCGCCAGAGATATTCAGATGAGTGTGAAGCTGCAACCAATGAGCAAATCAAGTAAACCATACTTTTTCTTTCATCTTTCTCTCTTTCTTTCTTTCTGTTAGTAATCTTTTAATAAGTCATGTTTGGTTAACACTAAGGCCCTATTTGGGAACAGCTGCCTGACGAATAAGGGTATAAGGGTATTTGAACTATAGATTAACTGTTGGATATCAACTGTTTCCTAACAGCTAAATCAGACAGGATCCAGATTCATGTCTACAGGGTAGTAATCAGGAATTTATCATGGAATAGCCTTTCCATGTGCCAAACATGACATGACCTTGAATCTTCCCTTTTTCAGTTCCTTATATTTGTTGTTAATTTGTGTTGCAGTGTTGAATACAACGTTTCCTATGTGTACCACTCTCTGTATGCTTACTTTGATAGAGACAATATTGCTCTGAAAGGCTTAGCCAAGTAAGTGCAAAAAGACAAGATCTCTTTGAATTTCCTTTACCCTTATGGTTCTATGAGATCTGATAAGTTATGAGATGTTGCTGCTATCATACCAGATTTTTCAAGGAGTCTAGTGAAGAAGAAAGAGAACATGCAGAGAAGCTGATGGAATATCAGGTGTGTTCTTACATCTCTACGTTTATGCCTTTAGTTTCCTTCTTATTTGATTGCAGAGTCCGATATTAACCTTGGGACTATAATTAGAACATACGCGGTGGAAGGGTCAAACTGCACTCAATTATCATGCCTCCTTCGGAGTTTGAACATGCTGAAAAGGGAGATGCATTGTATGGTAAGTTACTTTCTTTTCCATGCTCATAGATCTCTATGAACAATAGCACTTACATGTCGATATATACTTGATTTTTGATGATTCAATTGACTTTTGGCTGTATGTGCATTTGTTCAGCAATGGAATTAGCATTGTCCTTGGAGAAATTGACAAACGAGAAGCTTTTGAGCCTGCACAATGTGGGAAATCTTTAATTACCCTTAAGAAATTTGTTCTAGTTGAAATCTTGAGAATAAGAGCTGTAGGCTGCTCTAATCTACATATGTGAATCCTTGTACATCTGGGGAGTGCAACTAATCTTCGATTTTTTTTTTTTTATTTTAAATGGCTTCATAATAACAGGTAGCAGAACGAAACAATGATGCTCAGATGGCGGAATTCATTGAAAGCGAGTTTTTATCTGAACAGGTGAGAGCTCACGGCTTAGCATTTAGTAAAAGAATTATTCCAAGCATCAAACAGGATCTGTTTGAATGGTGATTTAGGGACAACAAGTGCGTATTTTATTTTTTGAATGGAACATCATGGTTTTTGGTGCCTTATGCCACACATCAAGAGAAATTCACACCTGTATTTGCCCATATTGATTATTGTGTTAAACCCATAAACAAATAATTCTGTCAAAACTGACAGCAATACCAGGTTCTAGGGAAAACAGAAACAATTTTGCCTTTGCTCGAGTTTTTACAACATCGTTTTCTACAGGTTGAAGCTATTAAGAAAATATCAGAATATGTTGCTCAACTGAGGATGGTTGGAAAAGGCCATGGTATGAATCAAACCCTTAATTGTCAACTGGTCAATGTCATCTATTCTTTGATTGGCTGCTTACTGGCATCCAATTTCTGCCATCATCTGTGTTCATTTATGGGGACTAAGAGCAAACTGTGGTGCTTGCAGGAGTGTGGCACTTTGATCAAATGCTCCTCCATAACGGTGATGCTGCATAACGAAGATTTCAGAGGCTGCATCATTGGGATTCTAGTTTCCCCATTGCTAATTTGTATTTTATGCTCTAGAATATATTGAGATAATAAATTACTTGTGTTTACTGTAGACATATGGGTGGTCAGTTCTTTCTTCTGTTAGAGAAAACTTCCTTTGAAATTTTATCCTTGACAAGATTTGAGAAGGCCTGAGAGTACAAGGTGAACATCCTGGATGATTTACAATGTTCTCTTTTGGATCTTATATCATGATTCACATGTGAAACCTTGTCATGGGGTGATTGTACAAATTATTAAGCCTATTTAATAAAACTTATTTTGATTCCAGTTTTTACAAGAATTCCCCAGATCCTCTCTGTTTCTCTTACTTACAATGTCATTTTGGATAAGCATTGGACTCTTCTATTTTCCCTTCCCAAATGTTAAGAAAAGACATGAAACTTTACCTCAAGTTTCCAAAGAGCTCTTTTTATGGGAAAGGACATTTATGTCGGCCTAAAACAGAAACTCCAATGAGAAGGCCTCTTGTTGCTGCTTGGAGTCTCATAGACATTTGCAGGGCAAGAAGAATGGATCATGTCCCACATTACTTGTATGTCTTCATATCCACGGCAAGACTCCATGTCCTTGTAAAGACTCTGAAGCCCTGGCCTCGACCCTGTCATTTACTCCATATCATTGTCATTTGGTTAGCATAACATGAAAAAGAATTCCAACAATAAATGCTTAAAGATTGAGGGACGGTAATGAATTTCAGTTTCACCTTTGACCCTGGGTCGAAGCAGTTGACAAACCTTCAGAAGCATACATTTTGGAGGAAGATGGACAGGTTGCTTGAAGCATTGCCATCCCCTCCATCTCTTCATCTTCACTCTTCACATTCCTCTTGAACCTCTCCTCCTTACTCCTGCAATATATATATGTGTGTGTTTGATTTCTGAACTTTCCCCTAAATAATAAACTAATGATCATTAGTAAGATAACCATATGCATCAGACAGCAGAAAACCGACATCGATTAAGACGAGAGCGGAGGGCCACTGTCAACTCAAGCTGGAGTTTCAAATTTTGTACTATTGAGGCGTTGATTAATAGTACCTTATATTGGGGACCAGAAGACCATAAAAATGAAAAACTCATTGATGTATGAGAATGGGAAGGTGATTGATTATTGGGAGGTAAAAGAGAGTGAGTAGGCAATTTCTCTTTGGACTTTGGTTTTCACATTTATCCATCTTACCAAAGATTAGAGTTTTCTAACGTTAAGGGCACGTAGTGATGGGACCAGGGTCAGGCGGTCGGTTGAATTTTCTTCAGTGCCTTTGTTCGCACAGCCCACTCTCATTCTCACCCTGCCTGTTAAAAGCATTGTGTCGTGATGAGGAAAATGGACCAGAAGTAGTCTATGAAAAGTTCTCTTCTTTCTAGTTTGGAATCTAAGTCGTCAAAAGATTTCCGGCCATTATTTCTAGTATGGAATGAGTAAATTATCCACTTTGGTCTCCTATTGAACAAAAATCACCATTTTTGTTCATCTTTCGTAAAACGGAACAGAAGTGGTAGGAGATAATTTTGGAGGGTTGGTTTGGTGTCCCACCTTTTGTAAAAGATGGAAGCATGTGATATTTCGGTAGCGTAGCCTCCAACAGCTTTAGAGGACATTTCACCTACCATATTTCTTTCTAACTAACTCTGTTACTGGTTTTTCTTATAGTCCTCTCCTTACCCATAACAATCCTGCCCCAGAAATCCAATATAAGACCACCATTTATAACACCAGGGGGCTTCGTTGTACGTGACTTTAAGCATTCTGAAAATTTACTTGCCGAGGTGCGGCGTACAGTCAGAACATGAAAGGCCATTTTAATTTTGAGAAATTTTGCACATCTATTGACCTGCATAATCCTTGCGTAGACTGTTTCAGATTAGAATACATTTTTGTAAACATAGAACGGACAATATAGCATGCCTTAAATACAATAAAAAGAGGGGGGCACAAATAAAATAAACCAATAGAAGAGAATTATATTGTTCCAAAAGATTATAAAACCATAGCTTAAACTGTCACCACATCACCAAACAGCATATAGACTTGGAGTAACAAAATTAATAGTTCAAAATTGTGATCATATAAGAAAAAAACACAGCAAGTGTTCCAGCATAAATCATAACTGCAACTAAGAGCACCTACCAGCCTCTATCCAACAGAAACATTTAATAAAATTTAAGCAGCTGCAGCTTGGGAAGCTGCAAGCCTCTTCCTAGCCTCCTCAATAATGGACAACTTGATACCCTTGCCCTTAGGAAGCTGCACCCATGGCTTTGTTCCTTTGCCAATGGTGAAGACGTTGCCAAGACGAGTTGCAAACTCATGACCAGTGGCATCCTGAATGTGGACGGTCTCGAAGCTACCCTTGTGCTTCTCCCTGTTCTTAATCACTCCAACACGCCCCCTGTTCCTTCCTCCAGTGACCATGACAACATTACCAACATCAAACTTGATGAAGTCAACGATCTTGTTGCTCTCTAGGTCCAGCTTAACGGTATCATTAGCCTTGATGAGTGGGTCAGGGTAGCGGATTGTGCGACCATCGTATGTGTTGAGGTATGGGATGCCTTTCTGGCCAAACTGGACAGATCTAACTTTGCAAAGCTTAAACTGCAAAGAAATAACTCCAATTGATATGATACAAAGCTGAAACAAAACATAGCACATATTTAAATACAAATGATGAAGTAATAAGCATACCTTTGCTTCATCATCTCTGATGGAGTGGAGACGGAAACGTCCCTTGGTGTCATAGAGGAGACGGAAATTCTCACTTGTCTTTGGAATTGAAACGACATCTATCAAAATAAAGCAAGACAAGATTAAAAAACAAAATTCAAAGGGTACATCAGAGAGCGTGGGTGGGAGTAACTGAAGAAAAGCCAAGTCCAGAACATGTAAAAAAGAAGAAACATAGCCAATAGAAATTGACGACCAACCAACTAACATAGTCTAACTCAATATCCCCAAATATTTCACATATCAAGAATAATAAAAGCTATTCCATAACCTATTTTGATCTTTTAGAGAGAGTTCCGTAAATTCCAAACACAGAAGATTTGACTAAGCAAAGAGGACCATGACAACAAAGGCTCACATACCCATGAAGCCAGCAGGGTAGGTCTTATCTGTCCTAACCTTCCCGTCAACCAATACATGCCTTTGCATCAAAATTGCAATAACCTCACGGTACGTCAGGGCATACTTAAGCCTGTTCCTGAGTATAAGGATCAAAGGCAAGCACTCTCGGGATTTGTGGGGTCCAGAAGATGGCTTGGGAGCCTGGTCATACAGATTAATTGAAACATGATTAAAATAGTTGAAATCAAGTAGGCAGAAAAGAAAGTGAGACACAAAATGGATCAAAAGTACAAGTTTCAGGGTAGTAGTTAACATACAAATGCACCACCAAGCTTATCAAGCATCCAATGCTTGGGAGCATTGAGCCTCTTCAAGTGCTTCTTCAACCCTCTCGCCTGTAACAAACCATAGAAGTTAAATAGAAAACCAAAAGAACTTACACTCTATTTACTAAACAAGGTTATATATCAACAATAATTCTAACTCACAAAGAAACTGACACAACCCAGCTAATATCTAGCTGGAAGCATATAGCCAGAATGATTTCCTTGTCATAGAAAAGAAAAAATCCCCATTTTTCCCCAAAAATCACACTTTTAAAAGAACGCCCTTTTTATCAAACTATAACATAGTGAACAAGAGACAGGAACAGCAAACAGGCAAGATCAACACGGAAAACAAAAGCAAGAAACTTGATCCGTTCATAACAGCTCTTTAAGGGTATTACACCCCACCCACTTGATAAATAACCATCTCCTCCAATGCAAAAACAATAAGCATCAAAACAAGCTAAAACCTAGAAATGGCTAGCAACCCACAACAAGAGATCCATTCTCAGAGCAAAAAGCTTAAACGAAATGCTTAAATTTCGTAAAACAACAAAACCCGATCAACAATCATTCAAAACCAAACCTACACATCATCAAATTTGCTCGTACTAAGAGTTGACGCCTCGTAGCTAATAGGATCTAACACAAAAGGGAAAGTTCTACAACGAAGTATTACTGAAATCCAAGGGGTTCTGAATTTGAGGTTCAAAAGAGATGTGAACGTAAACAAATCAAAGTTACATGAGTGAATAGAAGAGAAGGAGAAACTGACCATGTTTGCTCAGAGACACTACCAAAGAGCTTCAAAGCCCTGCGGCTGCTTCAGCTAATGTAAGGGGATGAGATTACAAAACCCTAGGTGCCAGCCTTATATATGGTTCCGGCAGAAAACCGGGTAGGGTTTTGAACGGTTAGCCCAAAGCCCAGGCCAGTAAATCATAATGGGCCTTTAGCCCACAAATATATGGGAAAGAAGAAAACTTTAAAGTTAACCACTGAACTTTTATGATTTTGATAACCAAATTCCTAAAGATTGTTTTAAATATTTAATCCCCTCTAAAAGTTTATTTAATTTTTTAGTTTTTTTTTATCTTGAATTACACAATAAAAAAAATTATATTTCATTCTTTAACTTCACTTATATATTATGTAACTTGAATTTAGAATTTTTTATTTTCACAAAAAATTACTATTAAATTATTTAGATCAATAAAAATTCATTTAACTTTTAAAAAATTGCTTAAGAACAAAAGGACTAACATGGTTATTTTATACTCTTATTGTTAATTAACCATTGTATAAATTGCTTAATTTATCCCCATGGTCTCACAAATCGACTCTCTCTCTCTTTTCATGATTTTTTTTTTTTTTTGTAATATTTGGATTTTTGGCTAATCACTTTAATTAGTAATTTTTGAAATGAAAACATTGAATGGAAGGTGTGCTTTGGATAATAAGGTCTTTTTCTTATCTAATAATTTTTATTTTATAGTTCAATATAATTTAAATGATAAAACATAATTTCTTATTTAAAAAATTAATTATTCACAATTATTAAACAAATCAATGAAGGGTAGCTGAGTGTAAAAAGATTTGAATCTCCGTCTCTACTGAAATTATTTGTTTTCAAATGACAATAAAAGAATTTAATTCCGTGCTTTTAGCAAAGTTAAACGCAGCTTTTACCAACATGGATGAATAGTACCCTGGGTTTAGATTTTAGAGAACGATTTCAAAATCCAAAGATTAAATCCGTTGCTAAAGAAGGGTGCACAAGGTCCATCATTGCATTGAGTTGAATAATTAGAAATTTAGTAGTAACAACTACGTAGTTCAATGATACATGTATTGAGCTAGAAGCATGTCTTAATTAAAGTAGAAGATCAAAATGCAAGTGCCCTAAAAAGATAATAATAATACAGGCATCGAGAGAGATCACAGAAATGCTAAACAACTGATCTCTAGATATACTAAAAAACTACTTCTCTAAGAAGGGGAAACAATGTTTGAATGATTTAATCATGGATAATGGAGTGAATTAGAATGGCAGCTTCATCATCAGTTGTTGGAGCTACAGCACCTGCTTCTATACATACAAAAGAAAAAACTCAGTAAATACTAAAAAAAAGAAAATCAGTTGAGATTGTTTTTGTCATCAAAGAATTGAAGGAAGAGGAGTAAGAAATATACTTGGAAGAGATATTGGCAAATGGGAGACAATGTTATCAATGAGACCCTCTTCGCTGTCCTCCTTTGCTTTCAATTTTTCATCCTCTTCAGCAACGTCTTTCACCCTCTCTTCCTCTTTCTTCTCCTCATTTTCTTTTATTTCACCTTCACTTTGGTGAAAGAAGTTGGATATGATGTTGGTGACGAGCCTTCCACCACCTTCACCGCCGCTGGCCTCTTCCACCGGTTGGTAACCCTTGTTTCTGTCATCGTTTTCTTCAGATTTTACTTCATTGATTTCTCCTGCCTTGGGGCTCAAAGGAGAGACCAAGTTTGACATGAGACGATCCAGAAGCCCACCTCCCGTCTCTTCATCTTTTCCTTCACCAACCGGATCCTTGTCTTGTTTAACCACATCAGCTTCCTCCCTTTCATGGCTTTCTCCTCCATCAGCACCGACTTCGGTATTCTGACTGACAGAAGGAAACAAGCTTTCAGCTTCAGGAACAGCTTCTTCCAATTCCATCTTTAGTTATAAAATTTCTTTCACTTTTGGTTTGATTCTGAATGCAGGCAATCTGTTTTTTCTGTTACAAGACATCAAAGGAGATAGATTTAAAGACCAAAAAAAAAAGTATGCAGTAGAGGCGAGCAGGATGGCAGGGTTGCTTACTTGCTTGGTGGGAATTGGGAAGCTCTAGTCTTGTTACACGTACTTCGTAGATGTTATCTGCTGGAAAAAAAAGCTGCCAGTGGACGGTCGACACCGCCCGCGCTTTTAGAAATTGTTTAGCTGTTCCATGCAAAGTCGGTGGAAACCCGCACCTTATAAAATACCAAATATATATATATATATGTTCTTTTTGGCATCCTAAAGGATATGAATTACAAAATATTAGTCATTAAATTTAAAAGGGCTCTCAATATTGGAGAGGATCCTCCATTCAATACTTGTGTTTTACAATCTGATATAGTACCCGCCTATAAAACACTACACCGTGATATTTTCGTACTCAAAATATAAAATAAGCAATTTCCATAAACTGTAAAAGTAACATTCATTGAATCATTTTGAATCTCAAAACTCATTGTTGATTATCATATTGTCTTCAAACTTAACAAAGTTAAATTTCAAAATCTGAGGGTCAGACTCTGGTAGGATTCATCCACATGGTCCTTCCCCTTTCCTCAGTTTTTCCCCCATGAATGGCTGACTGTCCTATTTCTAGATCAACATTCCTGCAAAAAGCAAGTACATATGTATCGGCATCAGCCTAATGTCCACTGCAATTTTATCTGATCTAGATTAACATCTTGATTATCAGTTCACAATTAGCAGATTGAGAAGAAATTGCTTCTGTACCCCATTTTTCATAATAACCAAAACCAATTTTCATGAGTCATTTCACAGAAGATATCAGTTATAATGGAGAAATTGGACTACCATTTGTTAGGGCTTTTACCTATCATTTGGCAAACGCTTGATGAAACTGACTTTATGGATCATTAGCAGTGCCTCCCAGCCCCTTGATTCTCCTTAGTTTCTCCTTCCTCTCCTCAAGTCTAGCAAATTTAGCTTCAGCCTCAGCCTCAACTTTTTCCATTATTTTACTGAAACCAGGAATTGTCTTCTCCAGTTCTTCATACACTGCACCTCCAAGTTCCACATGATCTTCATACTTTTCCTGCAGGCATAGAAATGATAAAGTTACAAATGCACATTCACTAACTAGATCAAGTCTAGGCATCCAAGGAGGATATTTGGAAAATTTTGAACAGCTACTGGAACCACTAGTTGAAAGATGGCCATCATTAAACCTCATTCATGTTTTAACATTTATCCTTATCATTCCTTACTAGGATTCTTTAATTATGATAAGTAAGATGTATGCTTTTGTAAATGTACAAAAAAAGGGGGGGGGGGGGTTAAGGTGGAAGAAGATTTCTTTCCCAAATAAAAGAAATAAAGAAATAAAGAAATAAAGGGGCAACACTCTACCAGATTATCCTCATTCATCTCCCAAATGTAAGGAGGGCCAGTTGTGTAGGAACCAAGAGGTTCACGGTACCACTCTCCACCATATGTAATCTGATTCATAGCTTGCTCAACACTTAAAACTTCCCATGGTCTTAACTCCGGGATAATCTTGGCCAATTTGAGTCTGTCTCAGGGAAGCAACCAAAATCCTTATCAATTTCAGATATAAGATATCACATCAACTAGACATGTAATAGTGGCAAAAAAAAGACACTAGTAATAATGCATTAGGACAGTAATATATAATTGCTTTAAACAACAAAATCAAATGCCAAAGAAGAGCATTAATACCTAAGATCTTTTGGAATGAATTTGTTTGGCATATGGTCGGATTGCAAAGTTGTGGTTAGTTCAGAGCCACTAGCCCAAAGAAATAAGGCATGACTTGGAATTCTAGCACCTGGCCATATGCCATCATTTGCTCTTAATACTGCCAAATCACGTCTTTTGCTCCCTATAGCTTCTTGTTGGAGTTGCTTATATGTTTTCTTCTCATGTCCTTTGAGAGGAACCCAAGGAGGTATACCTTTCTGAAGTTTGTGAAGCAAAGCTGTTGCTGCTGCACCAAGTCTCACTGATAACCATCCATAAGACAAGAATATTTTGTGTTAATTGATCCATGTTAAAGAAAGAAAAAAAATGAAAGAAGAGAAACTGTGATGGAATCATAGAAATTTTTGGTTTGTTCACATGTGGGTCCTTTTCACCCAAAAGGCAGCTCAATAAGCTGCCCCTGCAGCATCATTTCATGAAAGTCTTTTTTTTTTTTTTTTAATAAGAATAACAAGACAGCATCATTAATACAGTACAAAGTCTGCTAATTAAATTGAAAGAAATCAAAATTTAGCGATGTAGGAGAAATTAATTTCATGGACTTACTAGAAAAATGTACCCTTGTCTTGGATCTAGCTCATAATAAACAAATCAAAATGAAAATACAAGGAAAGAATTAGACAAACCTTCCCAAGTTGCAATTGCACGTTCCATGCCGTAAACCATGTGAATGGGTGCCCATTCATCCATGTCCTCCCCCCAAATGAAAGTGTCCTTGTCAATAATCCCAGCACCCCAGGCTGTTTTGAGGGTGATCAGTTCACAAGGACCTCTTGTACGGCCTAAGCGGTCTTTGTAGTAAAAGCCTCCACTCTTCATGATAACTGTGTCACCCAACAACAAAACATAGGAGAATAACATATATAGTAATAATGACACAAATACAATCCAGAGAGGAAAAAAGAACAGATAATCTACACAAGATTAGATTATAAGAAGGCATCTGAAACCATAAGAAACCAGTTTTGTGAATACATGCTACACATTCCCTATAATTAATGCCTACTAATTATACTTGTCATCCTGTATCAGTCTTTCTATGACCATAATCATTCAAGTTGACAAGAGCAAAGTTTACACCTTCTCTACAATCCTTAACATACATTATACACTGCTACCAAATCACTCCAACCATTCGAGTTTTTATCCTTCACTCATCCAATATGAGACCACAAAATCTATACAAAACAATAATCAAACATAATAAAACATAAAACATCAACCCCTTGAAGATACTCCTAACCCAACTTAAGAACTCAAAACGGGTTGCATTCAACTAAGTAACCAAAACACAGAACCAAGCTTACAGTCATAGTAGCGCCTCTCAAGCCGCTTGTAACCAAAAGCCTGAGGAAAATCAATGGGGCGCCCCGCTGGGTATGGCCTCTGCCGAAACCCCCAAAGTCCAAAAAGGAACTGCCGCAAGAAATCCCAAAACTTATTATCGCTCTCCACCCTCGTCTTTATTGCCTTTCTGGGCATCGGCCTCCCGTCCAGCCCAGTGAGGTGCGGAATTGCCTCCCACAGCTCTCTATCCTCCCCTCTATACGGCGCGGCATTCTCCTCCATCTCCGTTCTATTGATTTCATCGGCG
The DNA here is from genome assembly GCA_020521535.1 of Rubroshorea leprosula. Classification (NCBI taxonomy): domain Eukaryota; kingdom Viridiplantae; phylum Streptophyta; class Magnoliopsida; order Malvales; family Dipterocarpaceae; genus Rubroshorea; species Rubroshorea leprosula. Next base: position 2,322,185 of record BPVZ01000024.1, on the reverse strand, counting down.
ATTTCCTCTGCTCGGGCCAAGAACTGGACAACGGGACTCGTCCTGAACCGTTCCCACCATTTCTCGTTTTCTTTGATCTCCTCCTCAGTCGGATTCTCTTTCTTTTCAAAAAGCGGGTCTTCGTTCAGGATCTTCTCGACTTCCGGGGTGTGTCTGTAATCAGGAAGGTTCTCGCATTCCCAGAAGAACTGGTCCAGCATCTTCGTATCCGGGCCTGGATTATCAATAGTGGAGTCGGGTTTCTCCGGCTTCCCCTTGGAGAGGGACGAGGAGGAGCTTATCGAAGCGAAATTTGCAGAGGTGGTGTTTAGTTTGGAGAAGAAGGTTTGACTGAGGGACATGACGACGGGTGCGACGGGGTTCAGGGGTTTCTCGAACCAGCTTCCGAAGGGGTTGAAGTTAATTGATGCCATTTTCGAAAGCTGAAGATGGGCAACTACCAGAAGATAGGATAATGAAGCACTGCAAGTGACGAGAACGATGAGCAGGAGACCAAACTCCCGAAGAAGGATGTTCAAATTGGGCCATTGGGCCCAATGAAATTGGATTTATAGCCCAAAAACCCTGCAAATCAGTAGGGCCCATGTTATTAAATCTTCCTCTCTCTTTTTTTTTTTTAATTGATGCCTTTTGGTCCAAATTCATTATTCCTCAAGGGTATTCTTGTCTTTTCACATATTTAACTGTATAATTCATTCCGTTTTTGTAGTTTTTTTTTTTTTTCTTAAGGCATTCATATTTTACATGTTAGATTGTCTATTTAAAGTATAATTTAATTTATAAAATTATTAAAATATTTTTAGTTAAATAATATAAAATAATTTTTTTAAAGTATTTTAATAAATTTATAAATCAAACTATATGTTTAATGTGCGGTCTAATTTGTAATATATTTTTTTATTTTAAAATAAAAATAAAAATCTTTAGTACTATAATAATGGATTTTTTTTAGTTTGAATTAAATGCAATTTGAGTTGTGAAAATGTTTAAATACCACTAATAAATAAGGTTTATCAAAGATATTTTGGTACTCTTGAAGCTTGAATTACGCTTTGTTGTGCAATTCGGAGTGAACCACACAATTCTCTTCCTACTACATGCTCTTTTAAGTTTAAGGGTTGTTTGCAATTTTAGTTCTTGAAAAAAGGGAGTTAATTGAAAAGTGAACAAGAATTCATGATGATAAGCAAAAGACAATTTGGCAAAGCATGGAAGGATTTATTCTTTTCTTCCATGGAGAGAATAGAAGCATTCCCTAGATTCTTATCAGATTCACTAGTGTTTCCATTTTATAAAGCCGTTCTTACCTTAATCACATTACTAATGAAGAAACGGTTGGTCCAAAAGCCATGGAAATTCCATTGCAAATGCAAAATCTCTCTTCTTTTCGTTCCTCTGTGTCTTTGTTTCTGACTCTGGTAGGCCCTTCATACTCTTTTCCCAGCCAGCCTTATTAAATTAGAGATGTTCCATGATGTTGATGTTTTCAGTCTCGGGTTTGGTATCTTATTGATACGACCAAGACACCCTTATTCACCTAACAACTCTTCGAGTTGAGAATTAAAGTTGAGACAATGAAGCCATAATCATCATAGCATATGGAGAAAAGGAAGGTGAAAAGAGTAAAAGAAGGTTATCGACGGAGTCACTTCACCTATCCTTTATTGACGGTTATTTTCATTCAAAGCGTTTTAAGAGTGCACAGGCACAGACAAGCTGTGAGGCTATATTCTGCACTCTATAATGGCTTCCCGTCGATCATGCATCTTCTTCCTCCTTGCCTTCGTTCTGTCTGTGTTAATGCCTCAATCAAGTGCTCAGAACGTTACCCTTTCTCTCTACTATGAGACCCTTTGTCCTTCCTGTGCAGACTTCATAGTGAATCATCTGGTCAAGCTTTTTGACAATGGTCTCATCTCCATTGTCAATCTCAGGATGGTTCCATGGGGCAATGCACAGATTGAACCTGGCGGTGCCTTCCTTTGCCAGGTTGTTTTGATGTTTTCCCTTTTCTCCATCTGGGTTTCTTCATTTTCAAGCTTCTTCTTGATTTTGCATTGACCCTTAATTACATCTTGCAGCATGGTCCGGATGAGTGTGCTCTGAATACTATTGAGGCATGCACAATCACAATCTACCCTGATCCAGTAAGCCTTCTATTGCCCAGGACCCAAGAAGAATAATGCATAACATTTCCATGTTTCTCATATTCTTCCTTTAGTTTCGTCAATTTTCCTTCTTATGCAGGAGAAGCATTTCAGATTTATTCACTGTGTGGAGGGTCTTGCTTTGGAGAATAAACTCAATGTATGGATCAGTTGTTTTGATAAGACAGGGATAGCCCAGGTCCCCATCGATTGCTATAGAAATGGATATGGAATAGAGGTGAGTTTCATCATTTGCATGTGTCACTGATTTTTCTTTTACTTTTCCATTTTAAAACTTTTTTCTAATGTTTGTTGCTTGATCACATACAGATAGAGCAAAATTATGCTGCAGAAACTGCTCAGCTTAATCCACCGCATAGATTTGTACCATGGGTGGTTGTGGATGATCAACCACTACAGGAGGTTGTCTCTCTAGTTGCTGTCTCCTCTGTTCTTCGTTTTATGAGCCCTGAAATTTTTTTTTTGTTTCTGTTGAAAACCAGGATTATCAGAACTTCACCAACCATGTCTGCAAGGCTTACAGAGGCAATCAGGTTCCTGAGGTCTGCCAGTCACTTCCACTGGGGAAGAAGTTGTTGCCAAAGGAAAATTCTATTAGTGCTGTTATTGAAGGAAAAAACTAGAATGAAATCCTTTGCACCGTTGATGGATCATGGCTGGCATAGAATTGCTAACCCGTAGAGGTTCAGTTTGGCTTGTCTTGTTTTTGGAGTACCTACTGTAGGATTTGATCTTTTGCTAAAATAGTCTTGCGTAGAGCAGGGTGCTTCTGCTTTATGATGCTTCTGTGTTTTTGCAAACATTTGAATTGATATGTACACTCTTCAGAATCTTCACATCTAAATGTAATAAGCAATCTCTCAGCAAATTCCACTTCTCACTATAATATCTTCGTAGCATTAGAGGTTTATTCAATTGTTCTCTAGCTAGCCTTTTCATTGTCACAACAGTTGGTGGTGATGTCTAATTAATGATTCTAGCTGGCCAAAGCTAGACAGGATGAACTGAAACAAAAGCAATTATTCATTTGTTTTGTCAGATAATCAAATATGACAGAAGGGTCTTCCCTCGCTGGAGAAGGGGAAGATAGAATGCACGAACTTGTAAAGCCAGGAATCACATATTCTGTTTACACTCACAAGTTCCATGTGCCCTTCATTCATGGGACACAAAATGGCTTATAAGGATATACAGTACTTGGAAATAAGCATAGCCATATGTTAATGGGAATAACAATAAAAAAATGCCAACGTATGACTATCAATATGTGATCTCTAAATTTGGTATTTGACAAATTATCTTCATAATTTAGCTATTAATAGCATCACTATCAATATTTGATCCCTAAATTTAGTATTTGACAAATCATCTTCATATTACATAATTGTGGGCATGAGACTGATTCTCTTAACAATTGTCAAAGCAACTCAGCGCCTTTATATATGTGGAAGCACAACATATGCTCTGCAAAATGGCTTCCAGCAGTCTGGTTTCCCCAGTAGTTGTTGCCTCTTATCTGCTTTTGTTCATATTCTCATCATTCCCCCAAGCTTCTTCTCTTTTAAATGAAGATGATCTTGAAGTTTCGAATCTTGTAAGCCCTCGAAAGGTTGATGTCTCAGTTTACTATGATAGTCTATGTCCACATTGTGCAAAATTCATTGTCCAGAAGCTCGAGAGTGTGTTTGAGAATGATCTCATCTCCATCATCAACCTCAGGCTGGTCCCTTGGGGAAATGCTTACATCAACAATTCCGAAGACACCATTGTTTGTCAGGTTATCTTCTTCATCTTAGTCTGATTTATTTTCCCTTCATCTGATCTTAGTTTAGCAAACCCTTGTGTTTTTAGCAAGTTCCACCATTTTTTGGTTGGTGAGAAAGCTGAAAGATCAGAAAAAGGAAAACAGAACTTTAGAACTTATGATTTAGTTCCTACTTTCCTCGACCAAAGACTGTTTTTTCCTCACTTCGTCCAAGGCTTAATTGGCCAAGCTGTTTTGGTCCAATACAACTGAAAAGGAGGGACTACCAATCTTCCTCATAAAGGCAACTGGAATGTGAAGCTGGGCATACTTGAACACTGCAACGAGTTTACCTATTGACTATAGGGCCCCATATTCTCTTTTTCTCGAATCCTGTATCTCACCCTTTTTCCCATAACCAAAAGAAAGAGTTGAGGTACATAATATTTTGATGAAATAGCTTGAAAGAAAACTCTTATAAGTTTAGCAAATGTTGTATTACCAATGGTTTGATGTTGATCATAATGTGTTCGTCTATCTGAGTTAGAGTTTTTACTAATTTTGCAGCATGGCCCAGATGAATGCCTGCTAAATACTATTGAAGCCTGTGCTATTGATCAGTGGCCTGATGTGGTAAGGCTAGACCAGGTATCCTTGAGTGCAATGTTTAAGTTTAAAGATAAGATGATAAATGTACCTTCTTTCGACTTCAAATTGCAGAACACGCACTTTGGCCTTATTTACTGCATTGAGTTTTTAGCAGCAGAGGGAAAGCATAAGGAGTGGGAAACTTGTTTCAAGTCCTTGGATTTGCCTAGAAAGAAAACCTTAGACTGCTATACAAATGGAAAGGGAATAAAGGTTAGTTTCATTCTCCAGATAAGTGATGCTTGAATTGTCAGCTTTCCCTCTGTTTCAATTGATAATACTGAATTTAAACTGACATGCAGATTGAATTAGGTTATGGCAATGAAACTGCTCGTCTTAATCCACCTCTTACATTTGTACCATGGGTGGTAGTGAATAATCAACCAGTCAGAGATGTAAGTCCCAATTGTATATTACTGCCTTCTTTTTTTTTTTTTTTTAATCTCTCTGTCAATCTCAATAGCTTTGAATCTCTTTATGCAGGACTATGAAAATTTTGCATCTTACATCTGTAAAGTATATAAAGGAAGTCCTGTCCCCAGAGCTTGCAAGTCACCTCCACGTAAGATCAACTCATCTAGGAATTCAAATATGATTCTTCCAGTTTGCTATGCTACTGAAACTCAAACCTTGGCGTCTTCAATACCAGCAAAAGACATGCTGACTTGATGTATTTCCAGAATGATTTGCAAATGAAGGCGGAGATGCTTAAGGCATGAGTTTTATAATAATGGTGACAATAACCTGCATATCAATTGTCTTTAGGGAGCTTTTCTGTTTCTTGGACATGCCAGCAAGAGGAGGATGCCTGTCTGCGACTGATTGTGATGGCTAGTGACCCAAAAAGGATATAAAAGTGTTGTTAGTAAAGAATTATTCTATCAATCATACTCAGTCCTTTTCAACATTTTAATTTAGAGTTTCGAATGAGTATGGTGTTTTGCGGTCATGTTTTGCAGTCTGGACTGCAAAACACCAAAAATTGGATGGCGGATCCTCAACCAATATCAAGGGCCTCTCTTAATCCAATGGCTAATGTTTTGTAGTCAGCACTTTTTTGTTTTTGAATTGTGGACTTTGGTTCAAATATCAATCAAGGAAGGTTTTGGTATTTAAGATGTAAGCTGGCACTAGAACATTGCTTCAGAAGATAAAAAGTGATATGATCTCTTTCAATAATTTTTGCTCAATGACCAGAAGAAAGAATCTTAAAACTGTCTTCATAAGGGAAAAGAAAAATAAAACCTGAGATCCACATATAGCAAGAAATCACCTCAGATCTTCGGTGACAGCATTCAAATCACCATTTTGATTTAGGAAGAACTAATAAAACCGGTGGATGCCAATAATGGAGAAGGACTGCGTAAAAACCGTTGGCTCTGCTTTAATGAAAGAGAGTGTGTATCAGATATCAGGTAGTTTCTATGCAAGTTTCAAAGGGCTGGTTTGAGTCAGATCATCCTGATCTGCTTGATGCTTTGCTAAAATTAATGGAGAAATAGTAAGGGTCTAAGAAATATCATACATTCTAAAGAAATAACATAGACAGGCAGATACCTGTTCTTAATCTTTCTTATCTTTCTTTATTTCTTTCCTTTTCCAAACTGATGTTAAAACGTTCCAAAATTTGGTACAGCACACATAAACAAATCAACTAGTAGGTGGGGAGTTAAGGTGCATAATTAAGGCATCAATCTTCCACAACATCAAAGATTAAAGATGATTTCATATTAAAGAGTTTAATGACTTGGAATTACGCAAGACATCCATTAATGAGGTAGATGAACCCTCCATATCTCCTAGAACTAGTTCCACTTCTCCCTTTATTAATTGTTGGGCAGACATTGGTGGCCAACACATGCTTTGACAACACCATCATGAAACCAGAAGACGGAGCTTACAACATAGGCCCAATCCACGACTGAAATACCGCTTAGACAAATTGTTGACCCAACACATTTTTTGACACCATCTAGAAACCAGAGACTAGTCCATTAGCTTCTCCTGCTTTAAAGTTGACGTATTTAAGCACTCATCCTTTTGTTATTTCTTCTATGTGGTACTCTTCGTTTTTTACCATGTCACCACACTTACAAGGGAACCTACTTTAACATCAATGATAAGGGAGCAAAAGAGATGGTTACAGGAGCTATATATGAACTTGCTGCATGATATCTTCATCAACATTATGCAAAGCCCCCCAAAAGATGGGTCATCCTGAGTTACTCCCTTGCACCGTAGCTTTTTGCATGTTCATGTTCCTCTTTCACTCTTCTCCTCAACCATCACCTGCACCGTCTCCATCTGAAAAAAAAGATGAGAGGGTTAATCTCTCTTTGTACTATGAAACTCTATGTCTCGGTTGTGCTGACTTCATCACAAATCATTTTGTGAATGTCTTCAACACTGATCTCCAAAACATTGTCAATCTCAGGTTGGTCCCTTGGGGCAACGCTCGTCTTCTTGATGGCTAAATCACCTGTCAGGTCCATTTCCCTACATCTTCATTTCCATCAAATAAGTTTCATATAATCCATTTTTGGTGTTCCGTCTTCATGGACTTATTTTCTTTCCCTTCAATAATATGCAGCATGGCAAAGATGAATGCTACTTGAACACCATAAATGGCTGTGTCATAAACTTGTGGCCCGATGTGGTAGGGCAAACAATTGTTTATTTCTTCTTTAGGATCAAAGATTATGAAAAAAATCATGACTTACTTTGATTGTCTATGCTTCGTTCTCAAATTTCTGATGCAAGATGAAGTGCAGCTACTGATTTTGGTTTAAAGAACTAAAAATAAAATGCACCAACTTTGAAGTACATTTCATTTTTTAAGTTCTCTTTTGACTCTGATGCAGGCTACGCATTTCAACTTCATTCACTGCGTAGAACAACAAGTCTTAGCGGGGCAGACTGAGGTAGCAAATATGTGGCAAGTTTTCTGTAAAAAGCGTACAAAGGGGATCATATTCCTGAGACATGCGAATCGCAGATATCCAGCCTCAACTCAGATAAGGAGGTCAATTTGATCAATCCGGACAGCTAGTCATAATCAAGAACTGCAAAGACATGGTAGAAATCCAGTGTTCCTGCATTTAGCTTTTGCTTGGAACATCATTGCTGGTTTACTTATGAGTGTTAAGATTGTATGTGACATGTGACTTATAATTATGATCATATTTGGAATAAGAGATCTGAGTCCTTGGTATGATATGAAAGGAAGGAACTTTGCCCACCTTAGCTTTATTTGTTATCCTAATTCCTAATCACTCAGATTGACCTTACTGAAGCAATTGTCATATCTTCAAAAGGATAACATGAATAAAAGACACAACTATCATATCCTCCAGAGAGTAAAAAGAACAAGAAAGATGGCAGATTTTTTCCATAAATGCTTCTCCTAAGCTAGGTTCTATTTGATGGCCACCAATAAGTTTCTCTTTGTTTTAAACTTTGCAAGTAACTCTTCAATAGCTTTTTACTATTAAAGTGGATGTCAAAATAACCACACACTCATCAAGATGCCCTTGTTTACGAAGAATAGATTCAACAAAGACCCTTTAGCCTTTATGTTCTGGTGCCCTTCCAGGTACTAAAAAGGCAGAAGTCAATCGAGGCAGAACCCTTTTTTTTTTTTTTTGGGTTCCTTTTGTAGTTGGGCTGCTTCTGGTAGTTGAAAGAACTATTGTCATGGGTTTAATGAAAGTTTCGACTCTGTTGACCCAAAAGAAAATCGAGGAAGAACTTGTGGATGTTACAAAACAAGAAAAGAGGATGGTTCAGTAGTTTTGGGTTTTAAGAGGGGGACCATAAAGCATTAATACAAGAGTAATGTGGGGCACAATACATTTATAAAGAAGAACAGAACAGGCAATGACTCTATGCAATAGTTATTAACCCTAAACCATGTGGGCACTCTAATGTCCTCAGCTTCTTAGTCATGGCTGTTCCTCACTTACTCTCATTTGCTCTCTTCTCTATAACCATTATTATGATCCATCCATCTCATTCTTCCGCAGATACTGATATTCCTAAGATTTCAGCTATGGAAAAACCACTGAAAGTTAATTTGTCTCTGTATTATGAATCTCTATGTCCTTATTGCAGGAACTTTATCATTAATCAACTTGTGAAGATATTCAACTCAGACCTTATCTCCATTGTCAATGTCAGAATGGTTCCATGGGGAAATGCTCAAGTTGCAGAATCCAACAAGATCATCATTTGCCAGGTTACATTTCCGTTGTTCCAACCTTTTTATCTTCATCTGAGCTTCCCCCACCCCCCCACACCCCCCTTTTTTCTTTTTTCTTTTTTTAACTTTACTTTTTTGCATTAGATTTGGATATGAGTTCAAGACAATTACAATTAATCAGGATCAGTATATTGTGTGGCAAAAAAAAAAAAAAAATTCAGGATCATCATATTATGCGTCTTTATCTCGAGCTTTTCAATACTAATTTTTGACAATGTTGCATTAATATGAAGCATGGTGAAGATGAATGCTATCTGAATACCATACATGCCTGTGCCATTAACATCTGGCCTGATCTGGTGAGCTAACCAACCTTTCTCTTCCTTAGTACATGAAAAATACATTAGAAATCAACACAAGCAGTAAAGAGGGAAGATACCTAACCCTTTTCCTGTTAATGCAAAACAGAGAGAGCATTTCAACTTTATTTACTGTGTTGAAAATCAAGGCCTTCACATCCAGGACAATCAGCACTCTCAGGATGCAGAGGCAGCCTGGAAAGCCTGCTCTGCATGGTTGGGGTTGGATCAGAAACTCATAGAGGACTGCTACAACGGTGGATACGGAAAAAAGGTTAGACCCATTTACTCTGCATTTCTTTCATGCTACTTGTCATGTGCGATTGAATTCACCAGTTGGACAACTGTCTTCTTCATATATAGCATCTATAATCTTAAGCTCATCTCCAGAAGAAGCATGTGCAATAATTGCCCAGTATAAATGATTGCTTTCATTTTTTAACCTTCTACTTGATGCAGCTTTCACTGCAGTATGCAAGTGAAACTAGTAATCTCAATCCACAACATTCTTACGTACCCTGGGTGACCGTCAATAAGCAGCCACTATATGATGTTAGTCCCTTTCCCTCCGTTCCTAATCCCACACATCTCAATTTTTCTAAGCCTTTACTGGAAATCTTTTGGGTGCAGGACTATCCAAATTTTATAGCCCATATCTGTAATGCTTACAGCGGCAAAAGTGTAGTGGAGGCTTGCACATCGAATTCATCCATTCCAGCTGATAAGGAAAATTCCATCCATCCTGTCTGCTATGCTAGTTAAGCATGACATGTTGTTTAAGCAGTACAAGGAGTTCCTAGTTAAGCGCAAACTTCATAAATCTGGAGGATGAAAATAGCTCCCCCAGCATGATGTTATTGTCCAGATTAATAGACCATTAATATTATCTAACAATTTGCCCACAACAATGAACAATCATACTTTTCAGCCATGCTAATACTAGCATCTTAACCTTAGTATTTTTCACCACCACTGTTTGAAGAAATGATATGATGATAATATATTACACAAGATGCAGCTAAATGTGAATCCATAAAGATAGTTCAGAACAAAAGGAATTGCATCATTGGAATTTCCAAAAAATGAAGATACACCCTGAATCACTTGAGTAAAAAAGGAAAATTGAGGAAAGCATGTCTGATATCTATCGCAAATCTATCATCTTCCATATGCTATCACAAGCTTCAAAAGCAGACACCTTTGCTGGGTCAAATTCAAACTTCTCCACAACCTTTTTATCTCTATCAACTATATCTGTAATTAATCTGATTTAAGGAGAATCCACAAGTTGCAGCACACAACATATTTGAATCTGAAAGTAACCACATAAATGAAAGAGGATAATACAGACAAAAAAACAGAAATATTGAATCAGAAAGGATACGGCCTGAGATTCTGGACTGATCTTCCAAGTTTGGAATGAGATTTGTGACAGACGCATACATTGAAAGCTTCCTCCTGCAATATGTCATAATTTTAATTTCTTGGTCCAGTTCACAAGATGCTCATCGTCATAAAAGAAAAATTGTGAAATGCAGTAAAGTATCTCATGTTTTGAAAACAAAAGTTAACTAGAAAATCCAAGGATGCTGATAATGATCATTGATCTAGAAGCAACTCACTAATCCTTAAGATACATTCTCCAGGAAAACAAGAAAAACATATAATGTTGACTTAAAAAATATTTCTGCATGTAATACTTGCCCTGCACCAGAGAGGCTCAATTAATCATTTACTTACGCAGAAACACAAAACCTCCACTAACTAGAAACTGCATACTAGTTAAGGAAGACATAAAACCCATCAACCAAGTTTGCCAGAATATAGAAAATACTCAAATTGATGAAAAGTATATCCCTTTCCTTGCTAACAAATAGAGAGGTCAAATCCCAGAAAAAAACCGAAGCCATTGCAGTTCTGAACCCAAGTACTAAAATTCTATATGAACATTGACAACAGAAAATTGAACTAAAATCACAAATTGAATCCAAGAACTTCTATTGATGCTCATAGGTCAATTAAGACAACTAATATAGCATGTTCATTATCGTGAACATGCTAATACAAAGTCATGAGCTTACTGTTCTTTCAACTCGTCCTGCTCAAGTTTCCTTAGCGATTGCTTTCTCTCTTCAATAGAAACCCTTTGTTGATCCAACTCATTTATCTCTTCACTGATAGCCGTGTCATAGGAAATCAAATGCTAATCAATACCAAGCACCAAAAATGGAGTATCCCAAAATCAAACAATAGCATGCAACAAGCATATACTTATCTAAGCTCCTCCTTTAGCCCACGTTCTCTCTCAAGCTCCTCTTTCAATTCCTTCTGCAGGTACTCCAATTCATCTTCCGCAGCAACTTCGGCCTTTGCCTGCTCTGTTTTCTTCTTGCAAGCATCTATCTTTTCTTGATATTCTGCCCAAAACCAATAACAAAAAAGACTGTTAATTTATTTTCGCTTTCTCACATTTTCTTGTAAAACAAACATGGGGAAAGGGAAAATTGAGAAATAGACCTTGCAGTAACCGCTGGACCTCGTTGAAATCAGAATCACACTGCGATTGGAGAGCCCTGGAGTGCTGCAAACACTGATTCAAGTTGTGAACATCCTTTCTGTCCTTCAATACCTCCACAAGATCGTTGCTGTAGGAGATCAGCTTCTCCACATCGAGCTTCTCCATATCGATCTTGTTCACCAAGTCCCCCATTTTCTAGGGTTTTCAGTGCTTCTTTCTCCAAATTCAATTTAGGAAACCGATAATTGGCAGAGAATGCACAAAAACAAAGATAGGAACTTTCCAAAACCAAAACCGAAAAAAATGAAAAAAGAAAAGTAATTTTGATTAGAGGAATCAGATCTCCAGAGAATGAGAAGGAAACTCCTCAAGTCCTCATCGATAAAATTCGAATTAATTGAACTAAAATTAAAAAATTAAGTAGCATTATTAATGAGCACAAATCCTTTCACATGTTTAATTAAATCTTTGCTTTTGACTTCGCAGGTTCGAACCCTACCCCGACGGGGCTAGTTAAGTCATTTTATTTTTTAGTTTTTAGTTTTAATAATTGTAAAGGAATTTTAAGATGAAATTGTTTATTAAAAATATAATTTAATATTAAAATTATTAAAATATTATTAATAAAATAATATAAAAAATTTATTAAGAATATTTTAATAAATATATAAATTGAATTACACAATAAAATATAATTTGATAAAACATATTTTTTAATTTATTAGTGTGATGGTAGGTTTTGATTTTTTTTTTTTGGAGATAAAAAAAATTCAACTCATAAGAATGTAGTAATTTATTTTATATTAATATATAATTTTACTTTTTAAAATTGATCCTTTATTATGAACTAATAAAATCTTCACAAAGAAATTTTGGGTATGAATTTTACAGTTTTACTCTAAAAAATAGCAGAAAAAATGTAATTATACACTATTTTCCTTCAGTTTCTTTTTCCATTTCTCAGAGCATGAACCCTAACCAATGGAGTTCCATTCCAATCCATGACAATCTCATTCCCCCAAATTCCTCTACTTATCCTCACCCTAAATGAACTCTCCCCTTCTATCTTGAAATTCTGTAATCTCCGGATTACGGAATTTCAAGACATTTTCTTGCTTGTCACCTCCTTTCTTGTAGTGGGAAGTGGGATTTAGATGATCACATTTGCCGATACTGCACTTGTTAAGCTGTATTGCCGGACTTGGGCTTATATACATGGGCTAGTCTTTGAGACGATTATACGTCTCTGACTGGCAAGATTCTAGACTCCCGATCCATGCGCTTAAAGTACTCAAAATACCGTGTTGGGCTCTCAAACAATTAATTTTACGTTTAGATAGGGTTTTTATTTTATAATATATAAAATTTTATAAAATTATAAAATATAAACTTTTTAATTGGAGAGAGGACTAGGAGGCCTCTCTCAATTCAAGGGTAATTATTTTGCAAGAACAACTTTTCATTGGGATAATTTGGTTCTACTAATTAAGTTGGTGACCAAATAAAGTTGGTCAAATACTTTAGAAATGAAAATGAAAGGAAACGTTACTCGTAAGAAAATGGAATGCTGAACATAAATTTGATTTTGTTTTTACCAGATTCTCGACAATGAAAGAAGAGAAATGAGAACACAAGAACCCATCCAAGTATTACAACTGTTGTGATATGTAAGCCGCGTGCAACTAGATAATCAAATGGTCTAAACTTTAGTCCATGTACTTAAAGAGAGCGAGAGACTATTCCTGTGGCTGTGGCAGCGGCCCCAATTATTTTCATGCTCAATTAAGAATGGTCGAAGTTCTACATATAATCATGAAGCATTCAAAATCCTACTCTCTACGGCAACTGCTAAGTATGAACGCGACTCGATAGATCTCCCCTGGACAACTGGACAAGAATCAAGCGAATGATGACTCTAGTTTCTATCCTACGAAGCCCGCACGGGAAGTTGATGACTTTGAAACTTTCAGGGGCCAAGCGCACACGGAGACTGCCTTAATTTGGAACTTGCAAGTCTTCTTCCTGGGACAGCTAATTTTCATTTCAACGCTGTAGTCTATAGACTACAAAAACTTGTAATCATATATATGTCATATGCGTACACATGCTGTGCAATTTCAACTCATCACAAAGGAATGGCTGATAAAAATCCCTTTAATTTCCTCCTCCTCCTTTTCTTCTTCCAGGCTCCAGGCACCCTAAGTTTCATCTTCAATGGCTTCAATGGAAGTGAAACAAATCTTACCCGTGAAGGCGCTTCCATTGTTAAGCCTAGTGGTGCGCTTGAACTCACTAACCAATCCCGCAATATCACAGGCCATGCATTCTATTCAAAACCAACACAAATGCTAAACAAAAGTACTTCAAATGCTTCTTCTTTCAGCACAAATTTAGTTTTTGCCATAGTACCCCCTAGTTCTGGCCAAGGAGGATACGGACTTGCCTTCACCTTATCCCCTTCTCCAAACTTTACCGGTGCTGAAACGGCTCATTACATGGGAATCTTCAACTCATCTTGTGATAGTAATCCTTCCAACCATATATTTGCAGTTGAATTCGACACTGTAAAAGGATTCGAGGAGAAACATGAGGCTAAAGGAAATCACGTTGGGATCAACATCAACAGCATGTCATCAAATTCATCAAGGCTGGCTTCTTACTACTACTCTGATCACAATAACGAGGAATATATAGATTTGGAAAGTGGTGATCCCGTCCAGGCCTGCATAGAGTATGATGGCATTACTAATCTTGTGAATGTCACAATTTTTCCTAGAGGTATAGAGAAACCAAACAAACTTACAAACCCCTCATTTCCTTTCCCGTTGATTTAACATCCGTCCTCAAGGAAACCATGTACGTGGGTTTCTCCGCCTCCACCGGACCACAGAAGATGAGCTCTCATTACATCTTATGCTGGAGTTTTTCGACCAATGGAAGAGCTTCGCCGCTCAATATTTCCCAACTTCCTCTGCCACCCCCGAGGAGGAAAGATTCCCCTGCTTCTGGTCCCAAAATCATTGGTCTAATTGCAGCCTTGGCTGCAGTAACTGTTTTATTATTTGGAATGCTAATATTCTTTGCATGTTGTAAAAGGGTGTTGAAGTCTCGTGAGGATCTTGAAGATTGGGAGTTGGATTGTCCTCACAGGTTTCAATACAGGGATCTTTATATAGCGACGAAGAGGTTCAAAGACAGTGAGATAATCGGAATTGGCGGGTTCGGAAAAGTCTACAGAGGAGTATTACCCACAAACGGAACTGAGGTTGCCGTTAAAAGGATCGCTCGGAGTTCAATGCAAGGGCTGAGGGAATTTGCAGCGGAGATTGAAAGCTTGGGAAAGTTAAGGCACAAGAACTTAATTAATCTCCAAGGATGGTGTAAGAAAAAGAATGATCTTCTCTTGATCTACGATTACATCCCATATGGAAGCCTTTACTCTCTTCTCTTTGAACGCCGAGACGGGCTCATATTGAGCTGGGAGCAGAGGTTCAACATAATCAAAGGCATTGCTTCAGGACTTGTGTATCTACACGAAGAATGGGAACAAGTAGTGATTCACAGAGACATTTAAGTCCAGTAATGTCCTGATAGACGCAGATATGAATGCCAGGTGAGCAAGAATATACTAAATTTTTTCTTCTGCTCTTGTTAGAATTTAGAATTTCTCTCCACTCAATAAAATTTCTAAATTTACTGCAGATTAGGTGACTTCGGGCTTGCAGGACTATATAACCGTGACACAGTTTCTCACACAACCAATATTGTTGGGACAATTGGGTATATTGCACCAGAATTGGCACGGAATGGGAAGGCCTCCACCAGCTCCGATATTTTTGCCTATGGGGTTTTGCTGCTTGAAGTAGCAACGGGAAGAAAGCCAACAGATCCATCAAGCAACTTCTTCTTGGTAGATTGGGTGATGGAATGACAGAGAATGGGTCAGGCTCTTGGTACTGTGGATCCAAAACTGGGTTCAAGTTACGTGGTTGAAGAGATGAATCTGGTTCTTGAGCTCGGTCTCCTCTGCACACATTATAAACCGGAGTTTAGGCCTCGGATGAGACAGATGTTGCGGTACCTGAATGGAGATGACCAGCTTCCTCCTTCCATTCAGAACTGGGGTTCATATGATTCTCGGGAAGAAGTGTATTCAAGATTCTTGGAAGCAATTTCGTCTGACACGATCTCATGGTCGTCATATCCCTCATCTTCCTCGGATGCATTTTCTCTTTCAGTTCTCTAGAAACTCCCAGATCTTTTGAACTCTGTAAAGGTTGAATTCAACCTGGAAATTAATATTTTAATTTATTCTCAATCCACAGCTTAGAGAAAAGGACATTGATTTCTTGAATTTGGTAATGCATAAATGTCTCTTACACCTGTTTGGTCAAGTTCCATAACCGTTATTGAGAAGATGACAATCAATTAGATGAGGGAAGAACGGTAAATCATGCGGTTGAATCTTCCTGTACTCAATTTCTTGGTCTGTAGACAACTGCAGTCAAAATCAAGGCGGGGTTTAATAAAGTCTCAACTTGTAATTGACATGTGAATGCTTTGACTTGTGAGGATCATTTCGTGGAACCTTCGGAAGGAAACAAATCAAATGAGGATAATGCTTTGGAGGAAAATCAACAATCAAAGAAATTGTAAAATGCAACCGTTGGACATATAGCTGTTGCAAGTTTATATTATACCTTGATTGTAATCATTCCTTAAATTATGTCACTTACTCCATAATGAAACTATAAATTGAAGGAACTCTCTTTCTCATCACCTTGAGAGAAAACCTTTATTTCAAATCTTGTTTAGTTTTCAACTTAGCATGGACCACTCAAGAAACCGAGTATGATGTATACATATATATAAAGCAAAGTCTAACTTTAGAGAAAGAGCTTTCTGCATTCATTCCTTTAGTTTGAAAGAGATATTAAACTTAAAAAGTCAATAAAAGCAGCAACTGGCTTAGCAGCCCCAAACCTGAGCGATGTTTTAACTGGTAATAATGTAATGTGAGATTTGAAGTTAATAGTCCCACATTCAAATAACTCATTATCAAATATCTTTTTTACAGAGAAAAATAAAAAATTAGCTAATTGCTGTAAACGAATGGAGCGTGGTCACGGATCTACCACAGAAAACAGAGAAAAGCTCTTAAAAACACTAGTCGTTGCAACCCCAATTGACCTAAACTGCTCCCTCTTCGGCAATGCGGTGTCAAAAAGTCTAGAACAGAATATTACAAAAAAATTGTCAAGCAAAGTCAAATACTCTACAACTAAACACGCAGAAATAATAGCCCAAGTGATACGTCTTCAATGAGTCTTGTATAGCCTCAAATCAGCTTTCCTCTTCTCCATCGACCTAAATTATTGTTTGAATGCAAGACTCTTCCCACACATGGGAACCCCAGTATCGGATTTTTT
>BPVZ01000024.1:2263998-2275290 GCA_020521535.1 Rubroshorea leprosula | reverse complement strand
TTGCCGTGCCTCCATGGCTAAACAAAGGAGACAATGCGTGGCAGATGACAGCGTCGACTCTGGTGGGCATCCAGAGCATGCCGGGACTGGTGATCCTTTATGCTAGCATCGTCAAGAAGAAATGGGCAGTCAACTCAGCCTTCATGGCGCTTTACGCCTTCGCCGCCGTCCTCATTTGCTGGGTCCTTGTATGTTATCGGATGGCCTTCGGGGACCGGCTCCTCCCTTTCTGGGGCAAAGGCGCGCCAGCTCTCGGCCAAACCTTCCTCATCGTCCAAGCAAGGGTTCCTGAGAGCAAACACAGGTCTCCAACCGGGAGATACGAAACCACCGAACCCTTTTATCCTATGGCTTCCCTTGTGTATTTCCAATTTACATTTGCAGCAATTACTATGATTTTGCTTGCTGGGTCTGTTCTGGGTCGGATGAACATCAAGGCCTGGATGGCTTTTGTGCCTCTCTGGCTCATATTTTCCTACACCGTCGGCGCCTTTAGTCTCTGGGGCGGCGGGTTTCTGTATCACTGGGGCGTAATCGATTACTCCGGCGGCTATGTTATCCACCTCTCCTCCGGAATCGCCGGTCTCACAGCAGCTTATTGGGTAATGGGTACTTCAAAATCAGTTTCCCTTTTTGAATCTTTTAAATATCCCAATCTCAATATGGAAATTACAATCTAAAACAGGTCGGGCCGAGGTTGAAGAGCGACAGAGAAAGGTTCCCTCCGAACAACGTGTTGCTAATGCTTGCCGGCGCGGGGCTGCTTTGGATGGGGTGGTCAGGTTTCAATGGAGGAGCACCGTACGCGGCGAACATCGACTCCTCAATAGCAATTCTCAACACGAACATATGCGCCGCCACGAGCCTTCTTGTCTGGACATCTCTGGATGTTATCTTCTTCGGAAAACCCTCGGTGATCGGAGCTGTTCAAGGGATGATGACGGGACTCGTTTGCATTACTCCAGGAGCAGGTATTTCAGAATAGGGAATCCCCATGTCTGTTTGGTTACAAAGATTAACACTTGGAATCGTTGCGATTTGCTTTTAGTTCACCATTTTTATTATATTTATTAAAGGTATTTTTTTCTTATCTAAAATTATAATTATTAAAAATAAAAAAATAAATATTTAAAATTTTATTTGAGTGTAATAAATAAATATTATGTGTAAATAAATTTTTATTCTTAAATTATATAAAATATCAATTATAATTAATTTAATCATACATTAACACTTCTACTAAGGCGGCGTGTGAAAAAGCTTGGGAAAATCATAACTTCAAACACAACCTAGGTTATTCAGATCGTGAATTGTTTTGTTCCAGGGTTAGTGCAATCTTGGGCTGCAATTGTGATGGGGATCCTATCCGGTAGCATTCCATGGGTGTCCATGATGATCCTACACAAAAAAAGTAGCATGCTTCAGAAGGTAAAATGGGCATCATAATATTTTTCTGATTTTTCTACATTTTTGTTTTCTATTTTGATTCCAAGCTTGATCGATGTTTGACAACGTCTTACGGCTTTACCGTCCTATTCCCACTAACTTTTTTCTACATTGAATTTAGACTAAAAGCGGTAGATAAAAGAAATTTTGTAGGGCTCATCATCTTTGACAATGTGAAGAGAGAGGCTGAATGTAAAGGACGTTTTTGTTCTAATGTGACTTTCAGGTGGATGACACTCTAGGCGTGTTTCACACGCACGCCGTGGCTGGGCTTCTGGGTGGACTCTTGACGGGGCTGTTGGCCGAGCCAGCACTTTGCAGACTTATATTGCCGATTGAGACGAGGGGTGCATTCTATGGGGGGAATGGCGGGGTGCAGTTCATGAAACAATTGGTGGCAGCCCTGTTTGTTATTGTCTGGAATGTTGTTTCCACAACAATAATCCTACTGGCCATAAGGTTGTTTATACCATTAAGAATGCCGGACGAGCAGCTGGTGATCGGAGATGATGCTGTTCATGGTGAGGAAGCCTATGCGCTGTGGGGTGATGGAGAGAAGTATGACCCAACGAGGCATGGTTGGAATATGTCCTTGTACTCTGAGCAAACAGCACCTCCACCTTTTGTGAATGGTGCAAGAGGAGTAACTATCAATTTGTAGGTCACCAGGGTGCATAGAGTTGACTGTAAACAGGAAGAGATAAACCCTGATCAAGTGCATATCATAGAAGCAGTTTTTCTAGTGAATATAGTTTTTGAAAATGCGAATTTGCTCAACCAGGCTCGCCTCTTATATCTAGAGATATTGCGAGGAAGAGGGGGCTTGAAACTATTGTAAAACATTACTTTTGACAGGTTCAGTTTTGTTACTAGTTTCATGCAGTTTTTTCAGTTTTGTTTTTCTTTACTGTTTTTTACTTTAGTTTTTTCTGGATGAATAAAAGTTTACATTTTAACCAAAAAGAAGAAGAAGAAGAAGAGACCTTGCAAAAAAGGAGAGATCTTCTCCCGCTTACATCCTATTTGAAATGTTGAGAGTGGCAACAATTGACATTATGGTCTGCTCCAAACAATGTATACTACTGGTTATTTCTAGTTTCATCAAAAAAATAAAAAAAAATACCAATCTAATTTTGATGTGAAATAAAGTAGCCTTAAAATTCTCAGGCCAAAAATTTTAAAAGAATCCTATTTGGGGCAAAGAGGAAAGATATGTTAGGTGGGTTCATCAAAAAGACTAGCCTAGATGGCCAGTGTATTGCATACCTGTGCTGTCCTTGGAACCATGGCAAGTTTTTTGCTTATCCGAATCTCTGTGCCCTTATATTGCCTGTCAACAGGAAGTTGGCATTTAGGCATTACATCCATCATTCTCCTAGTCATCAAATTGTTCATACCTCTTCAAATTCTATGAAGAGCTTGATCAAAATGCTGAAATCATGTCCTAGCTGAACAAAGGACAAGGGGGAAAATCCAAGTTGAACTGCACAGACAGAGATGTACTGAAAGCAAGCATTTATGTAAGGGGCAAATTCAGATATCTGCAACGACCAGGCTGACTTTGAAACCATATGATACCTTCAATATTGATAAATTCCAAGTATTAAAATTCTGGTTATTTTATAACCAAACAATTATGCTCTTTCTAGTAATGTCAGCAAAACAACCTTTGGGCAAAAAATGGGGCACAAAAAACCATCAAAACGAAAAAAGGTGCCCTGCATGGTACTTATACATTCTACATATGAGTTCTATCCACCAAGTAATAGAGCAAATGGTGAACTAATCGAACTGTTCCCAATCCTGGGTCACTTTTGTTGAAGACGATGTAGGCGGAGGTGGAGTCAAGCTTCCAACTCCAGAGTCAAATGTCTCCCATTCAGTTGTCACTGAAACAGTTTTGCTACTGTTGTTAAATGGGTTGGAATTTCTTGCCTTGAGATTGTCCAGTGCTTCATGGAAGTTTTGGACACGACATACCTGCAACAGAATATACATATCTCAGGAACTACGTATGCAACTTCATAATTATGCAAAGCTTGAAATATAGTCAGGGAAAATTAAGGATCTAGACTCAAGTAAGTTGCATAAAACCATGAAAAAATGAGGCTGAATTAGAATTGCTGGCATCAATGATTTTTCACAAAGAAATAGAAAAATGTAAAAAACACATGCATTGTGCATATGTATCTGTGACCAGATAAAACCAATCTAGATATTTGTGCAATGTCCATAGATGCCTATCACCTATCCATGCTGGGTTGATATATGTTGGAAAGATCACATGGATACAATCCTAAAGATCAAAAATAGACTCTTGAACCTTGATGCATTTAAAAGAAAGAGAGTCAAAAAAAGACATTTTTGTTTGGCAATAAAAAAGAGACATTTTTGAAAGAGTAGATCCAGGTTAGTTAAACAAGGGCATAAGTGCTGGTCAGATATTTGTAGTCCCATGCTTTGCCATACAGAAGCCCCTCTTCAAATGGAATAGAAAAGGCAAAGCTCTCCACATGCAGCAAACCGAACTTGTTAAAGCTGGTTATGCAGTTATTCATATCAGATTTGAATGGACTCATTTGAAAACACACACACACATCGTGAATTGTAGAAGGTAGTAAAAGCTCACTGCCAAAATTTACTAACCTCAGCCTTCCGCTGCAACCTTGCCTCTCCTTCAGCCTCAATGCCATCCAATTTCAGCAACTGTCTCATAAGCAACTCAGCTGACATGTCAAATTCCTCATCTGCAAGCTTAGTCCCACTGTTCACTGCCACTTCTAATGCAGCAACCTGTAAAAAAAAAAGGGGGGGGGGGGGGGGTAAAAAAGAAGTGAGTCTAGATGTATCATAGCTTTCATTCGAAATCAATCAAGAGAGCAGAAGATAAACTCACCCTTTCTGAGAGCTTATCAATCTCTGTTCTGACTCCAGCAACCGCAGCAAAAGCCTTTGACATTTCTTCACTTACTTTCATCTCCTCAACCTTATTCTCTTTGCTTGATGGATCCTCCAAAACCTTTGTCTCTTTCCATGACGGGTCCTCCAAAACCAAAATCTTCCCCTTATCTTTCACACCAGCAGTATGTAAGTGCTCTTTGTCCTCCTTTTCTTTTCCTCTAAACAAGAGCTTTTGCTCCTCAGGTTTCAAGCCAGTCTTTTGTGCAATTTCTTCCTTCAATTCCGCTGTAGTTATTCAAAAAAAGTAGAGATAAAGAACCCAACAGTAGGCTCGGAAAGATAAACCTAACAGGTGTCATAATCCATTTTCTAGACCAACTAGAAAACGAACAATTCCAAAATTCGCAAGAACAAGTACATAATACGTAAAATCCCAGTAAAAGGCACAGTACAAACAAGCAACAAAACCCTAAAAACTTCAAAGTCTCTACTTTCCAATTGATGTCCCGGAGATCAGGCATAAAAGAGGGAAATAAAAGCAATTTTAAAAAACCCCAAGAAATTATATTAGGAATTACCGAACGTAGAATGTGCGGGGACGTAGACCTCGTGCTGGTGAGGCCCATGAGCGACGTTGATTTTGATCAGGGGCTGACCGGAACAAGCGCCGGCATCATGAATATCGTGATCACCATCTTGTCCATCGCGATGGTCTCTCCGCTGGACGAACATGCCACCGGGTCTCACCTCCAATTCGGCTGCTTCGTTTTTGCCATTAGAATTACTCATTGAAGAACCCAGAGCGGAAACTGCCGGAAGATGTTGAAAGTGTGAAGGAATTGGACTGGAGAATAGCTCCGACAAACAGTAGAAGATGCCAGAAGGGTTTTTCGGGAACTTGCGGTCGCGGTGCTACAGGAAGAAATGTCGGTTTCGTACTTCAAGAAGATGATGCAGATGATGAAGTAACTGTTGAGCCGAAATTTATAAGGAAGCCGATTGACTTTTGTTTGGGGAAAAAAAAAACGACGCCGTTTTTTCTTTCAGTTTTCATCCTAAACGTCGCCGCTTTTGATGCTTCTCTTCTGTTTTTTCTTTTTTGACTTTTGTTCAAGAGTAGTGTTTTTTTTTTGGCCAGATTTTTTAGGAAAAATTTGAGATGGAATGTGTTAATGATTACAGAATCCCTTTTCGGATTTGACTATCATATCAGGGCTGCCACACAAAAATATTAACATCACACAAAACAAAAATATTAACATCACACAAAACAAAAATATTAACATCACACAAAACTTTCTGTTTTATCTGATTTTACTTAGTTTATAATTAATTAGATTATTTGAAAACATGAACCGGACGATTTAAACCCAACCACCTCAAGTTTTAAGTGTCTAGGTGAAGTGATCGGAGTTTCAAATTCTATCACCGTTGTGAACTTCACAAAAAAGTGACCTGATAATCGCATACTTCATTTAAAGGGGTAAAATATTCACCCAATTTAGAAATCAAATATTCACCCAATTTAGAAATCAAATATTCAATTGTTAACAACTAATTCATACTAATTTCTTAACCATTACCTTTATAAAAAAAAAATTATTTGAAAACATTGCCTTATTAGTTAATTTTAAACTATTAAATAATGGATATAAGTTCTTTTATTATTAGTCAACAATTTTATTACCTATTAGTCAATAATTATATTTATCAAGTGTTCCAAATAATAAGACCAAATATAATCACAATATTTTGTGTGGCCATCACCATGCTCCCATATAAGTATTCAAATGACAATATCTGCAACATTCAACTGCTGCCCACAGACCAAGCAACGTGTGTTCAGTTGCATACCCCTCTGAGCAAGCAAGTCCGGTCTTTAAAGTCCATTTTTAACTATCAACCATAGAACAAAACTGTGCCTGGGAACACTTACACCAATCAGGCCAACTTTCACTGAACTCGA
This sequence comes from Rubroshorea leprosula, assembly GCA_020521535.1. NCBI lineage: Eukaryota > Viridiplantae > Streptophyta > Magnoliopsida > Malvales > Dipterocarpaceae > Rubroshorea > Rubroshorea leprosula. Next base: position 2,268,977 of record BPVZ01000024.1, on the reverse strand, counting down.
GCACTTCTCTCGCTCGGCAACACATAACCAGAAGCAGTTGCATAAGTTCAAGACTTACTACAAGTCTACAAGTACAAATAGCAAATATCACCTGATTATTGTAACTGCTTATTTCTTCAAGTGTTGCCAGGACAGGGAAAGCCCTATCAAAACCATGAGAATTCTCCATATACCGTGATTACACCAGTCTGATCACAAGTAGGTCTATTAATAACGAGAAATATCAGCTCCAATGAATCTCACCTCTTATCCAGGTTATCTTATTGATCACAGAAAATTTCACTACTGCCCACAATCTTGAGAAAGTTAAAGAAGAAATCGAAGCAGAACATGTTTAAGCATATCAGGAATGAACAGGAATAGCCTATTTTTGGAGGCTACATAAGTAGAACATAATACCACAAAATTATCCCCTCAGATCATCCATATAAACCTTGTAGATTACAAAGAAACAAACAACAAAGGACACAGGTATGTTAAATTGCTGAAAGAACAAAAGAAGGAAAGCAAAGATTGACATCAACCAAGTTCCAAAAGTGTTTTGCTCTCATCTCTCAATCACAATGTGATGGCTAGCCAACAATTGTGGATCGACTAATGCCCAATTAATTATACATTATGTTTTCCAAATGCCTATTCTAAAAAACAATTAAAAAGAGTAAATATGAACAAATAGAAAACACTCAAAAAAACATTTTTCAATGTTAGTATTTCTGGTTAGCTGTTCTGATGGATGACAAAGAACAACTCTGTATGAACATCCAAACACATTGATAAGAAAACATCTAATAAGATTTCCAACTAAGAAGTGAATTCCTTGATCCAAAAATGAGAATTGTTTGGGTGTATTATTGAAGATCAAGTATATCCACAATAGTGGCATTACAACAGCAAAATTGGAAACAAAAAATCTTCAAGTTATTCAATTTCAATTGCTTTCTTTCTCTAACTACTTAACCCCAAATTTCAATCTATAAGTCTCATTGTCCTAACTGTATGGAAGAAAATCAAATTCCGCCAATCCAATAAAAATAAACAGTACTCTAATAAAATTTGGTCAAAGTATCATAAAAGAATACTCATGTCATACCCATCAATCTAGGATCCCTTATCTCCTTCCAGACCCTCTTCAATCTTCTTCTTATTCTTCTCAAGAGCAGCTGCAACCTCTTTGGGCATATACTTCTCGTCATGCTTAGCAAGAACCTCAGACGCCGCGAAAAAACAATCCCCGCCCCTTGCTTTTGCTGATACACTCTTCCCTGAAGTGTCCTTCTTAATATCTTCTGTAAAAGGCTTCACAAATCCCTCCACCACGACGGAATGGCCTTCTCTGAACAAATCCGGCAAAGAGCCCTCGTATCTCACCAAAATATCCGTAATCAAATCGGTTATGACGAACTCCATCTCTTTAGAAGATCCTGGTTGCACCACACTTCCTTCAAGCACCAAACCCCCGAGTCTAAACTTGGCTTTTGAAGGATTCTGGTTGTATTTCTCAAGGGCATCAGTCGGGGTAACGTAAAACACTAACTGATCTTGAAAATTGTTGAGGACTAAGACCACGAAACCTGCGATGCAACTGAAGGTTAACGCGTAGGTCCACAGGCGGCGGGTCTGGAGCTGGCGAGCACGGGCGCCGATGTCAACCTTCTTGGGTCGGGAGGGAACGCGGCGGGCAGTGGAAAGAAAACGGAAGCTGGAAGGGGTGAAGTGAGAATTGACCGTAGCGACTGGGAGGAGTCGGCGATCGGGGATCAAAAGTGGAGGTTTGACAATGGATGAAGTTGGGATTTTGTGATTGTGGATGGTTTGAAGGAGGTGAGATCTGAGGCGTGAGGCAAGCCTGGTAGCCATTTGATTGATTTTCTCTTTTCTCGGGAAAGTGAAGGAAATCTATCGGGAAAATTGGGAAAAGAGGTTGAATTGATTAGGGTTTTGGTTGGGGTTTGCGATTAAGGAGCAACGGAGAAGGCCGCCCATGCCATTTTGTTAGGATTAAGTATTTATTATTATTTTTTTTAGTGTGAATTTTTTTATATTCAGTTTGGGAACTTTTTCTAATAAAGAAAAAGAAAACAAAAATATTTGAGGGTGTGAATATTTTTTTTATCTGGCAAAAAAGGCCGACTTTTTTGACATAGAAAAAGGAACACAGAAAAATTCTATAAAAATAAATGCACGAATTAAGTCTATATAATAAAAGTCCAAGTATATGCGTAAATGGTTGTACTAATCTATATAAAAAAATAAAAAAATTTTCACATAAATAAATTTACAAGTATGAATTTGAGAATAAAATAAAGTCTATAAGAGAAGGAGGAATGAATAACACCGCCGGCAGACACTTAGGTTTTTGGGTCCAGTGATGTCAAATCATGCATAAATGTATTTTTTTATTTTAGGTAATAATTCAAATTTCGAATCTGAACCCTTACAAATTCGTTAAAAAAAAAAATTAAATAACACGGCCGGCAGGTTGAGGAGTTAAAAGGATACTAATAGCATATGTGGGGTTGAAGGGAATGCAGAGAAAGAGAAGATTTTTTAATTAATGGAATTATAATATTTTTAAAATATTTTAATTTAATTGATAAATTTTTTTTATTCTCTTTAATTTAAATATGTAATAAGAGGTTATGGAGTTCCCGAACTACTTTTTTCATTAACTTTTTTAAAATTTTCCCATATAATTATAAAATTATTTATATTTTTACATATTAATATTATAATAAAATAAGGTAAAAATATTATTTTTAATTTATATTTTATTTGACATAATTCTCATAATATAAAATTTTTTTCACATTTTTTAAATAATTTTTTTTTTCTTATGTGACTCATTTGATAAATTTTCTATCAATTTTTCCTTATATTTATTTTTTACCAAACACAATAAAAACTAACAACCTAACAAAATTTACCTATAAATCTTATTAACTTTTAGTACCACTTTACTAACTCAATGTGATGTACACAAACGTCTTTACTAACTCAATGTGTTGTATTATTCTCTTATTAATAAAAGATTTGAGTTTATGGTGCAGCCAATTTTATTAAGTGTTTGTAATTGACATGGTTCAGTTGATTAATTGCTTGTACTTCAATCAATAAAGTGTACATGTTTAAGTTTAAGATATATTGGACTGGCAATGTATTCATAAGTTATACATTAATTCATTTCACACTTGAAGGCTACACTCGTCACTTGCTACATTTATATAATGCAAACTTGCACTCAAAATTTAGCCATCAACTCTGCTTCTGCTAGCACATGCTCCAGCACTTTCTCCTTTGTCACCTGGACACCCACACACAAAAGTATACATTAAACAGAATTAAGCACCCAATTCAAATAAAAAAAAATGCAACAAATTAATTAAAATGCATCCAAATGATTTACCTTGTTACCTAGGTGCAATTCATCATCCAAAGCATAGAGCTTGAACTGAAACCGGTGGCCATGGGACGTACGGTAGCATCGGTCCCTGCCATCCAGGAACCTTCCAATCATTGTTTCCTTCTTTAATCCCCGCATATTACCCATCCATGTCTTCCTCCTTCCCGGCAAACCCCTCCGGAAACCCCTTAATTGTCGGCGGAATGTTAATCACCACCCAATGGGTCCAAGGCACAATGGGGCCGCTAGGGTCGGGCGCATCAATGTCCTCCACCTCCAGCGCCAGAGACTTGGTTCCTTCCGGTACGTTATACCATTCCAGAGGCGGAGATATGTTCTTCTTTGCGCCCTGGCCTTCCTGAGTATACTTCCTTGGAAGCCTTCCTTCATGGTTTATCTGCGGCGACACCAATCTGAACTGATCTTGGTCGCTAGCCATGTTAACGAAATCGAAAGCTCTGTCTTGGATGCTAACAAAGTCGGGTGGAGAGTGTTTATATAAATACAGCGGTGGCTTGAGGACAGGGGTGACACTCGCTGCGAGAAGTTTTGGGCCGTGTCGAGAGAAGGTGCGAGGAGGAAGAGGGGTGACAACACGTCGAAGGCCATGGGAGGAATTATAGAGAATCGAACATGGATACTTCCAGACAGAGAAGGAAGGAATCAGTTGCCATGTCTAAAACTCAACGGAAAGAGGTCGCGATTGGGCTGGTCTGATCATGTGCTTCCTGAGAAAAACTGGATTGCGGACTCTTCCTTTCTGGGCTTTTTAGGCCGTTGAGTTTTTCTTCTGGGCTTTAAAGAAAATTATTAGTTAGACCCGAGGTCAGTGCTTTCAGACCATGAGATTGAGGGCTCTATTCCCACATTCATGGGCTTTTTATTCGATTGTTTCTCTCTCTCTCTCTCTCTCTCTTTTGTGGGGTGGGGTTGTAAATAACTAAATATATGATTTCATTCAAGAAACACAGAAAAGCACGTCAGGGCCGAGAGAGAACAGCCCCATAACGGGCCATTATAAGCATCAGTAGTACACAAAGAGAGAACTGGAGGAGGAAAAGCCTCAAAAACAATAAAGGATGGGGAGACCAGGGAGCTCCTAGTTTTTTTTTGGTCGGCAGGGAGCTCCCAGTTAATCAGCGCACATATATGTTACATTCTCTCAGATATGTGTAAACTTGACAAAATTCAAACTGCTAATGTATTCCTAGCAATTTTATTTGACAATTTATATTAGGGTTTTAATTTCTAACATGTAATTACATGTTAATAATATTTTTTTAATATTTATTGTCATTGAAAAAATAAAAATTTACATTTATTTAATTAACCATCTAATTAAAATTATACAAGTAACATTTATGATAAAATAAATATCATTTTTTTATTTTCTTTATTAATTAATATTAAAAATGTATTAATAATACGGCTTAATTTAATTTTTAGTCTATTAACTATCACCTTGATTTCATTTTAGTCTAGAAACTATGTTTTATTTCTAAGTGGTCTATTAACTTTCAGATTCATTTCAATTTCATCTACCTGATTATCTTTGACGGAAAACTTACTATTCTGTTAG
>BPVZ01000024.1:2237342-2251100 GCA_020521535.1 Rubroshorea leprosula | reverse complement strand
CCAAACTAAGATCAATTTCATCTCCAAATGGGTTGCTAAATCCCATTTCATTGTTTCTTTATCATGGCAAAGTAGCCATCATGAGACTTGATTTACACTTATTTCAATTTACATTCTTATTTCAATTTAAATATACTGATATATAATCTTACATGCAAAAATAAGAGGCATCAAAAGTAACAAGTAGACATATGTTTTAAGCAATCTTTCATTAATAAAACATGATCAGGTTAATCAGCCTCGAATATTTCCACAAGTCTCATGTCAAGACAAACAAAATAACAAACAAGAAGCATGCATATGTATCTGTTGACTTAATGTAGTCCAAGAGGGGGGGTGAACTGGAGTTGAAAATTTTTCACCTTTTTGCAACCACCAAACAAAAATCAAAGAGAGAGTAGGGAAGAAGAGCTTGCACAATGATTTTATAGAGGTTCGGTCCAACCACTTGGAACCTTGTCCTCTACCTTGGCTTCACTCACCAAAGATTTCCTTCACACTTTCCACTAATAAAATCAAGGGTGGCTTAAAAGAGCCACTCAATCTTTTTACAAAAAGAATGGTGTTTCTCTCAAATCTCACCATTTTACAAGATAAACGCCAAGAATCCTCTCTATAGATCACTCTTGAAGGATTAATATTAATCACACCCCTAAGATCACTCACAAATAGAACAAGAAGAGAATTACAAGTAACGATCTCTCAAAGATAAAAAAACTCAAGTTAAAGGTCATGTAGGTAGGTAAAGATATTCAATGCAATGCACTCTAAACTTGCTCTAGATCTTCTACCAACGATATTTATAACCCCCATGATTGAAAATAGCCATTATTAGCCGTTGGGGGTCATTTAATGCTCTGTAGGTCACTCAATTCGAGTTGTAGAATTGTCAGCACAGCCGGCTTAAATTTTCTACAGCCGGCTCTGCGGGTTTTATGCATTTTGTTTTCTCCGTAGAGCGAGCTTAAAAATTCTGCAGCCAACTTTGCGGGTTTCTTGCACATTCTGTTTTCTTGCACATTCTGTTTTCTTACACAACCGGCTGCAAAGTCTAAAGCCAGCTTTGGAAAGCCAGCTTTGGGATTCCAACTTTCAAAATATTAAATAATCTTCAAATCACTCGACCATTGTGCATTAAATGCGCTCTCACAGTTGGCTGTAAAGTCAAAGACGACTTTGCGTATGTTTTTCGCGCGCACCAAACAACAGAGTTGAAAGTTTTACCCGTAGAGCCAATTGTAGCTTCCAAAGCAGGCTCTTTGCACTTCCACAGTTGGCTGCAAGTTTCAATAGCCGGCTCTCTACACATTTTCAAGCCTTTTGATCCATTTTTAGTACAGTACAATTTTACTTACTTTGCAATCTTTTGACATCTTAACTACACACTTAAATGAACCAATTAGTCACTCAAATGTGTTGTGTAATAATCAAAATCATAGGTACAATAGTATCATATGTACAAAGCACAAATGATTTTAATTAAATTGTTATGTACATAAACATGCTTTCTTTCAATAATCCATATCTTTAACACTTAATCCACATAGTATAAATATCATTTACTACCCTAAAAGCATCAAGCCTTAAATAAACATGAATAAGACATCACTAATTAAAATCACCAGCATACGTGTATATGTCCTACGAAAATTTCACCACGGATTGAAATTGAATTAAACAATTTTAGCCATAATCCAAAAGTTGGTATTAATAGAATGAGGCATTCAAATATCCAAAAGTGAGTAAACAACTAGAAATCATTGAAAAATATTTCATAGGGTAGGAAATCTAAAATTTAATTCCCACTTCTTTAACACTTGCAAGTAAGATATATGCATGGGACTGGAGCAATCTTTTACCAAAATTATCCAACATATGACTCCAAAATGCTACTTTTGAGAGATCACTAGAGAATTAATAGTCACTTCTTAATTTTAAGCAAAAAAATGCAATTACCACACAATTAACCATGCATACTTGATCTTAGTCGGTTCATTTTCATGAAAATTGACTTCCTTTGCTTTATTGTGAAATGTCCAGTAGCCCTTCTGTCACCAACATTTTCACCATGAGAACTAGGCAGCATCATTTGTTCTCTATATTACTTTTGCGTCCAATGATTGATTGACCCACCATCGTCTCATCTATGATTGATCACATGATTCTGATGGTCGATGAATCATCATTTTTGCACATGATTTAAAGTGTTAGAAATCCATTTTGTTTTGCCATTGTTGCATGCCATATTTCCTTGGCTTCACATGCATTTTGTAACATAGGTTTCTTTTCTATTATCTAGGAAGCCATGATCTCATAGATTTGAAAATAGCCTAAAGATTGTTGGATCTTGGTGGTTAAAAAATAGATAATTGGTTTCAAGGCATGCTAAAAATACCACTTTCCTTTAGGATATTTTCACCCCACCATTTCGGTATGCGAAGGGGTTAATTAAACATGCCTACAGGATATAATGAAACCATGTTGATTACGTCTTGCACGGATGAAACCAACCATTGAATCTCACTTCTTCAAGAGGTAAAACTATCACTTTTAGGATATTTTCACCCCCACTATTTCGGTATGCAAAGGGGTTAATTAAAAATGCCTACAGAATATAATGAAACCATGTTGCTTACGTCTTGCACAGATGAAACCAACCACTAAATCTCACTTCTTCAAAAGGTAAAACTATCACTTTTATATAAGGATTTATGCAGCAATCATTACACCAAAAAAGATTGTTTTATATAAAAAAACAATAGGATATTATATGTATTATCCAAATTGGAATCCCTACATCAAGAGGATAAAGACAAGGCTTTTTATAGACCATAGGGGTTTGTTGATAAAAGACACCTCTTTTCATATATGTCTCTTCTATTTGAAGAGTTTTAATATGAAAAGAAACCTTTTCATTTATGTCCCTTTCCCAACCATTGTCGTCTTTCCTCTATTTTAAAAATTTCTCCAACACCATATGTCATCCAAAACTGTTTTGAATGAAGTTAAAGAATAATGATAAATGAGATTAGAATTAAAGACCAAAACCTTAGACCAATAGCGTGTTATAAGTCATTTTATTTAAAATATTAAAAAGTAAACCTTAAAATATTCAATAATTAGCTCTTTTTGTTTTTTTTTTTTTTTGAACTTGAGATATTATATGCATTAATTAATTTAATGAAATAACAAAAACCACATTATTGGTCACAAATTTTGTCTTAAAATTTTGTGCTCCCTATCATTACTCAAAATTAAATTCAAACTGTATCATAGAAATAACAAGCTTCATAATAATGAAACAAAGACTGAATGCTTAGTCAAGATTTTAGTGTTTCTTCACATGTTAGGCTCGAGATAAGGGTTCTCAAACTTGCTAGTCATGAACCCCTTTGATTTTTTAGGACGGCAAGCTTTTTCCCACTTGTAATCAAATTGGGGATAGACACTACCGTTATCTGCCAGGGAAACCTTGGTCCATTGTAGTGGAAAAGAATCTGCTTCAATATGGACCAAAAATTAGGAGAGAGCAACAAGTGAAGATGGGGCAGAGATAGCGTAAAAACAGTCCTATGTTGTCATGGATAATGGTGCCATTTGTTGCAAGACATGAAGGATCAAAGGAGACTTGAGGTTTTACCACAAAGAAACAAAGAAAGACACATAGACGGGAGTAGAAATTGAAGCTTCTTTGTAATTGTTATAGTGTTTGTTAAATGTCCATAACAGGAGCAATTCCTCCTTGTCACATCATTCATAGAAAAACAAAAGAGCAATCTCCACATTTGGAAAATCCAATTTGGTTTCTAAGACAATAATTAACCTTTCGTTTTTTCTCATTTTTTTTTCCCTTGGGCAAAGACCAGCTTTTGGTACGCAATGCAATTTATAAGTTTATATAAAGGAAACTAGAAATAAAAACAAGTACAATTTGGCATTGGAAAGATAAGAAATTACATACATATAAATATAGCTTCACCTCTCAGTATCATACCAGATATGTTGTTTGAAATGCTTATTCATTACTCAACAAGAACTAGATGTTGGCATATCTTATTTCGGGAACAACTATATCAAGACAGCAATAAGCTCCATTTTCATCAGCACTCCGCTGGTTCCTCCTCCTGTGTGCCTTGAGAGCCCTTCACCCATTATTTCTGCTTCTTTGGTTTAGCTGAGGAAAAATCCTACAAAGAATACAGTCAACACGTTGGTAATACCATATCCTCCATCTCTTCCAGAACAAAAGTGGTAAAATGACAATGGCTAAGCCAAAAACAAATCCCACTTCAGCACTAATGAGATTCCAGTCAATCTTGGCTCCATTATCTGAATTTTTGCCTTCAGATTGTGGCTGCATATTAGCCCCACAATCCATCAGAGGGGTCCCACACAATCCCTTGTTATCTTTGAAAGAATCTTCTGAAAATGTTTGAAGCTGATTTGCTTTTGGGATTCTTCCTTTCAGTTGATTGAGTGAGAGGTTAAGGACTTCAAGGAAATTCAAGCATCCCAGCTGTTGAGGAATCTCGCCACTCAAATTGTTAGTAGAAAGGTCCAAAGACTCGAGATACTGCAAGTTACCCAGAGACGAAGGGATTGGACCTGCAAGAAAATTATGTGACAAATTGAGGAAATAGAGCCCCCTGAATTCTCCTATCACTCCAGGTATCTTCCCTTCAAAGTTGTTGCATGAAAAATCAATAGAGGTGAAGATTGTTAGGATCTTCGCTAACTCAATCTTTATACCTTTGTTGGTGACTATCACCACATCCTTTTAAAATAATTGATGCACTGGAACATTAAATCCAAGGTAATCAACTTGGGCTCGATCTTTCCCAACCATCATTGCTGTCCATGTGTTAAACAATGTTCTGGCAGATTCCCACTAAACTTGTTGGAAGCTAAATCAACAATATGAAGCAGTGGCCAGGTTTCATTGCTCACTGGACATTCAATGGACCCATAGAATTTATTGGATCGCAAAACAAGAACCCGCAAACTGGATATGGTACTCAACCAACATGGGAAGCTATCATTAATCCCATTGTTCCCAACATCTAAAACTTCAAGCATTTTGCAATTGGCCAAGGACTTGGGAATCCTTCCTTCCAGGAAATTCTCACAGATTCAGAGTTTTTAGTCCACAATTGCTTGGAAATGCATCAGGAATAGTGCCACTCAATTTGTTTCTCCTTAGAGTCAGTACACCAATGGTGTTACTTTGAGTCATATTAATCAAGCACCAGGGCACAGTGCCATTCAAAGAATTACGAGACAAATCAAGGACTTGAATTTGAGGATCTTCTTTATTGCATATTGACTCTGGGATGACTCCATGAAGATAATTGCCCGACGCCAAGAAAAAAATAGTCCAACTCAGAAAAGTACCGATGTCAGTTGGAATAACAGAGTTGAACTGATTTTCTGAGTAATCTATGAACTGAGTTTGTTGGAGGATATTAGAGATATCCCTTGTAACTGGTTGGAATGGAGATCCAAGGTTTGTAGAAAACTAAGATTGCGAAAAGATCCTTCAATTTTTGTCAACAAGTTATGCGACAGATTGAGATTGGACCAAGAGAGCTTACATATCCAGTTAGGTATTTCTCCCTGAATTTGATTGTCTGAAAGGTCTAAATTGAACATCTCTGATTGGTTTCTCAAGATACTTGGAAATTTCCTCAGCTTTCAGGAGGCCAAATTTAACGTGCCTAACTGAGGGAACCTGGTTGAATCAATATTACCAAAACCATCATCCACCAACAAGTCATTGAAAGAAAGAACGAGTGCGGAAAGATTTCCAAGTTTCTGGATGATGCTTAGCTCTAAAGTGCCATTGAAGCTGTTGGAAGGAAGGATGAGTTGCTTAAGGCCCTGAAGCTTGAAAAAATAACTGGGAATTGAACCATTTAACTTGTTATTGCTCAAATCAAGAGCAACCAGCTGAGAAGAAGACACGATTGGGAAGTCACCAATTTGACCAGAGAATCGGTTGTTTGAGAGATCTATCCTCTGAAAAGATGGAAGGGAAAACAAAGATGAAGGGATAACTCCCTTCAGTGAATTGTCATACAACTGAAGATTCACAAGATTTGAAAGGTTTGCCCAGTGGGTGGAACTTATTGGACCTGACAAATTATTATGAGAAAGATCCAAATCAACCAAATTCTTCAACATACTGAAAGATGGAATTGCTCCAGAAAACCAATTATAGGATAAGTCCAAATGAATCAGATTTGCAAGGCTTCCGATCGAGTTTGGAATTGACGTTGAGAAATTGCAGGATGAAAGTTGCAATGTTGACAACATCTTAAGGTTCCCAACGGAGCTTGGGATCATCCCAGAAAAGTTTGTTGATTCCAGCACCAGGATCTGCAAAGACCCATTTTCAGGAAATTCAGGTAGAAACCCTTGAAGCAAGGGATTGCTTGATATGTCAAGACTTTGTAGAGTTAGAAGCTGAAAAACTTTTGCTGGAAACTTTCCATGTAGATCACACCCTTTGAGATGCAATGAAGCTAGGTTTAAGAAATTTCCCACAAATTCTGGAACTGGAGCAGATAATTGGTTGAAACTCAATTGGATTACAGAGAGAAGCTTCATCTTAGCTAGAGAAGAATCAATAGGACCGGAAAGAAGACAGTCAGCCAAGTTCAAAACTCTTAGCCTAGGTAGTGAAGACAAGGCACGACACCGTTCAGGTCCTTCCGCAGATATATTGGTTCCTTGGAGGTGAAATTCCCTAAGCCTCGTTAAATTGCGAACAAGCATTGACAAATTTGGATTCTCAAGTTTCAATTCAGCATGCGAATAAAAGTAGAATGAATGTGGGTCCCGTGACACAGAAATATCAAGAAAGACCAACCTCGTTAAGCCAGAAATCTCAGTTGGAATTTGTCCGTTGAATTCTGAATAGGAGAGCTTAAGGTGGCGCAAATTAGCAAGTTTGTCCAAACCAGATGGAATCCGAGTGCCATTGAACCTGTTTAAAGCCAAGTTAAGGCTCTGAAGATGATGAAGATCGAAGAGACTGCTTGAGCTGTCAATCCCACTGGAAATTGACTCATTGCTGAGGTCAAGACCAATAACATGCCCACTACCGCTGAATGTAACGCCAGGCCAAGAACAACAATTGGCTGATGAATCCCAGGAAACAAGCTTGGATGAAAGAGCAGGGTCGAAAATGAGTGTTTGCTTAAATTTCAGCAGTGATGATTGTTGATCCTCAAGACATAGACTCCGAACAGAGCCTGCGTTTAAGTGTAACCACAAAGAGAAAGCAATGAGGATCAGGTATGGCTGGAAAGAAATTTCCATTTTTTGCAGGATGAGATTGAGAGGCGCAGCGCAAATGATAAAAAATAGGAGTGAGAAGGAGAATATCTACGTTCCTTTCGAGAAATTGGAAGCTATTTTAATTTTGTTTTGTTTCTTTGCAGAAAGCTGTCCTTCGTTTTGAAAATCGATATAGACGAAAGTCTTCCTCCATCCATCAAGTTATTATTCATTACATGACATCAAACAGGTAACGCAGAATTGAATTCAAGGCTGTTTAATTGGAGTAAAAATCCGGGTGTATTGACAATGACCAGAAACCAAAACTGCAACCACTTCAAAGAAAATTGCTGTAAAGCGTAACATGAAAAAGCCAAGAGAAGAGTGAAATACTCATTGCATACTGTTGAAGTCTTGAATTTTAACTAGATACTTAGCTCAATGTAATGGTTTCTGTCTTACTTGGAATAGGTAGAAGCCATGTGGATGAAAGTCTACTTTTTTGGATGTGATCTTGAAAGAACGTAAGCAGTTTTACCTGAAGATGAAGAATCAAAGAAAAAATTGCTTGACTTGTGGACTTCCATGCCACCTGCCGCTACCGCAAGCTACACCGACCGAAGAAGTGCAATCTTCATGGAATCCAGCGACACGAACAGCAACGAATAGGTCCAAGTTCAGGTTTCCGCTGAAAGACCGGAAAGTTGGGCGGAGAGAAATCATTTTGGACATGGTTTGAGTAGCGCCAACCGAGAAGAAAAAGAAGAGCTGTCCTGAAAGTCCATTGGACATGGTTTATTCATAATCATTCATCTATGTTAGGCCACAAGCCCAAAAAATTTGATCCACTACCTTAACCTAGTCCAAGAAAGTTGAAGTAAAACGGGCCAGTAGAAGTCGAATCTGACCTCTATCGGCTCAGGCATAAGTAACAAACCCGCAATCTTTTTCTATCACAGTTTGGGACCCGTCTCTGTTTGGATTAGGGTTGCCGGTTGATGTAGATCAGGAGCAGGATCTTACAGTTGCCAGCTTTAATCTTGTCTTGATAATATTTGATACAACGTTTTTGGTGGCTACTATTACTTTTGTTATATTAGATTAAACCGGTGTTTTATGCATATGAATTCTTTGGAGATTGCCTTTTGTCTCTACTGCCCTTTGATCTTGTTCTTTCCAATAAATGGACAACAAGAGTCTACCGTGAGAATTAGTTACCCAAAAACGTATAATTTCCTTAATTATTTGCTTTGTTATGTCCAGAAAAATATATATATATATATATTTAGAATTAGTAATCATGTCAGATTGGATGGTTTGGGATTGTATAACTTTGAATTTTAGTTTTATTTGATCCGGTTATTTTAGATTTTGAGTTAAAACTTAAAAGAGACAAATCAATTACTTATCTACACATGTCTTAGATTGCATCAGTTGAATTTAATTTTAAAAAAATTAAAATTAAAATTAAAATTTTTTAATATTTTATCTATTTTTTTAATAACAAAATTTAATATTAATTAATTATTTAATAAAACAAATATATTAAATTGATATATACTCTAATAATTTAATAAATAATTATTATTTTATAATATTTAATTTAATTTTATATTTAAAAATTAAAATTAAAAGTATAATTAACTAAATTTTTAATTTTAAAAATCTAATTAATTTTAATCTGGTTACTTTGAGTTGACCCAAACTGATCTTGAGTCCTTAACTCAATTCAGTTGGATTTAAATAATTTTGATCAAGATCATATGAAATTTTAGATTAATAACTTAGACTCTTGACTCTACTCATAGTAAATGTATTGGGTTAGATCTTTGGATTGGCTTTAATTTTGTCATAACTAGGTTTTTTGGTCCATTATGAGTTTTTTGTTTTTTTGGCAGTCATTGTATCTTAAGTTTACTCTTTACATTACGAAAGTTTGAATTCAATTTGTACCTCAAATCAGAAATTTTAAGTTAGTAGATATTATGGAAAAAAAAAAAAAGAAGTACTCCCTCCTTTTATTTTCAATATATTTAATTTCACTTTTTTACTTTTTCAAATATAAATTTTTATAAAAATTTAATATATTATATAAATGATAATTAAAATTTTTTATCAAATAAAAGTACTCAACAATAAATTCATATAGAAAGAAATTTTTTTAAAATTATTATTTATATAAGTTGTTAAATTTTCATTTAAAAAGTCAAAAAATTAAATTAAATCTATTAGGAAATGAACAGAAAGAGTAGTAAATATTTGTTGTTCTCAATATGGATTGCATCTGATGGTTATTACTCCCTCTACAGATTTTTTTTATTTTATGTATGAATTAAAAATTTGAGGATGATTTTTATTTTTACCTATTTTACCTTAAAAATAGAAAAAAAATTTTTTTTTATAGTAGGATGAATAATTAAAGTTAAAAGATAACAATAAAGTTAAAGAAAAAATATTTGTCTTTTTAAAATATAAAAAAAGTGTATTATTCTTAGGTAAAATTTTAATTAGAAAACCTCTTATTTTGAGAGTAAGGGCGTCCATATGGTTTGGATGAGATTGATACTAGTTGCATTATGAAAAAAGATTTCTTGAGTTTACTTTACATTAGTATTACATTAGTCAATAATTCTTTGTAAAGTGTGGATTTTAAAAATTAACTGTTAAATTTAATATACTATCTATAAAAAATATGTAGGTCAAATTTTAAATTAATTATATTTATTTAATTATGTCATAATTGCATTTAATTTTAAATCATTAAATAAATAATAGAAAACAATTTTTTATTCATATGATTATAGATAACATATCACTTTAAAATTGGACAAATGATAATGTCACAGTTCCTAATTCGAGTATAATTATTAACTGGGGTATAGCTAATAAAAAATATAAACTGTAAAAAAAAATATTATGAAAAAAACTCGATCTTAGGAGTTGGTCTGGTTGGTAAGGAGGTTTCCATTTTGGGCCGAGGCCATCAGAAGGAGAAAGGATCTTGACAACAAATGTGACAAGATGTGGTGCAGGAGTTCCTATGGTCCTGTGTGATGAAATTCTACCAGGAGAAATTTAGAAAAGAAAAGCAGGAACTTGAAACTTGAGAGGGGAAGATAGTGGAGCTTTGTAAAGTTCCTTATGTCATCCACAACAGTAACTGTTTTGAACGAAATTAAATTCAACCTGTATCATAGAAATAACAACCTCCATGATAATGAAACAGAGACTGAATGCTCAGTAAAGATTTTAGTGTTACTTTCACCTGTCAGGCTCACGTTTGATTTCCTAGGACGGCAAGCTTTTTCCCTCCGCTAAACAAATTGCTGTCGGACACCGCTAGTGAAACCTTTGATCCAGTCTACTGGAAAAGAATATGCATCTTGTTGGACCAAAAATTAGGAGAGAAAACAAGGAGTGAAGATGAGGCATGAACCAGACAGCATGACTTGTTGCAAGACTTGAAGGATAAAAGGAGACTTGAGATTTTACCACATAGAAACAAAGAAAGACACAGACTGGAGAAGAAAATGTAGCTTCTCTGTAATTGTAATGGTGTTTGTTAGATGTCCATAACAGGAGCAATTCCTCCTGTCACATCAATCAGAGAAAAATAAAAGAGCAGTCTCCACATTTGGAAAATCCAATTTGGTTTATAAGACTATAATTAACACTTCCTTTTATTTTATTTTATTTTATTTTTATTTGGGCAAAGACCAGCTTTCTTTTGTTGCCCAATGCAATTTATAAGTTAATATAAAGGTAACTAGAAATAAGAACAGGTAAAATTTGGTATTGGAAAGACAAGAAATTACATGCATACAAATGTAGCTTCACCTCCCAGTATGATACCTGATAGGTTGTTTGAAAGGCTTACTAAACAAGAACATTGGATCTAGGCATCTCTTATTTCTGGAACAACTATATCAGGACGCAGTATGCTCCCTTTTCATCACCACTCTGCTAGTCCCTCCTCCTGTGTGTCTTGAGGAGCTCTACGCACATTGTTTCTGTTCTTTGGTTTAGCTGAGGAAAAATCCTGCAAAGAACACTGTCAACACGTTTGTAATACCATATCCTCCATCTCTAGCAAAACATAAGTGGTAAAATGACAATGGCTAAGCCAAAAACAAATCCCACTTCAGCACTAATGAGATTCCAATCAATCTTGGTTCCATCATTTGAATTTTTGCCTTCAGGCGGTGGCTGCATATTAGCTCCGCAATCCATCAGAGGAGCCCCGCACAATCCCTTGTTATCTTTGAAGGAATCTTCTGAAAATGTTTGAAGCTGATTTCCTTTTGGGATTCTTCCTTCCAGTTGATTGTGTGAGAGATTAAGGACTGCAAGGAAATTTAGGCCTCCCAGCTGTTGAGGAATATTGCCTCTCAAGTTGTTACTAGAAAGGTCCAAGGACTCGAGATTATGCAAGTTTCCTAGAGATGAAGGGATTGGACCGGTAAGAGAATTATGTGACAAATTAAGGACAATCAGTGCCTTGAATTCTCCTATCACTTCAGGTATCTTCCCTTCAAAGTTGTTGCATGAAAAATCAATGGAGATGAATATTGTTAGGATCTTCACCAACTCCATCTGTACACCTTTGTTGATGACTTTCACCACATCCTGATAATATAATTGACCCAAAGTAAGATCAAAATAGTGGTAATTAAATGTAGCTTGGGTCCCATCTTTCGGAACCAACATTCCTGCCCATGTTTCAAAGAATTTTTTTGGCAACTTTCCACCGAACTTGTTGGAAGCTAGATCAACAATCTGAAGTAGAGGCAAGGTTTCATTGCTCATTGGACATTCAATGGACCCATAGAATTTGTTGGATCTCAAAACAAGAACCTGGAGAGTGGATATGGTACTTAACCAACATGGGAAGCTATCATTTATCCCATTGTTTCCAATATCTAAAACTTCAAGCATTTTACAATTGGCCTGCGACTTAGGAATCTCTCCTTGTAGGGAATTCTCATTGAGATTCAGAGTTTGTAGTCCACAGTTACCTGAAAATGCATCAGGAATTGTGCCAGTCAAGCTGTTTCTCCTTAGATTCAATACACTAAAGGAGCCACTTTGAGTCATATTAATCAAACACCAGGGCACAGTGCCGCTCAAAGAATTACGAGACAAATCAAGGACTTCAAGAGAATCCATATTGCATATCGACTCCGAGATGATTCCATGAAGATAATTGCCCGAAGCTAAGAAAATAGAAGTCTGACGCAGAAAACTACCGATATCAACAGGAATAACGGAGTTGATCTGATTCTCTGAGTAATCTATGAAATAAGCTGCTTGGGGCATATTAGAGATATCCCCTCGTAACTGGTTGGAATGGAGATCCAAGTATTCCACAATATTGTTGTTGCTAAAAGATCCTTCGATTTTTGTCAACAAATTATGCGACAAATTGAGATAGTACAATCTGTGGTTACAAATCCAGTTGGGTATTTCACCCTGAATTTGATTGTCAGCAAAGTCTAATGTCAACCAATCTGATTGGTTTCTCAAGAAAATTGGAAATTTCCTTAGCTTGCAGGACATCAGCTGTAACACTTCTAATTGAGGGAATGTGGTCAAATCAATATTACCAAAAAAGCCATCATCCACCATCAACTCATTATAAGAGAGATCGAGCCAGGTAAGATTTCCAAGTTTCTGGATGATGCTTAGTTCTAAAGTGCCACTAAAGTTGTTGTAAGAAAGAATGAGCATCTGAAGACTTTGATGCTTGAAAAAAGAACTGGGCATTGGACCTTCTAACCTGTTACTGCTCAAATCAAGTATGGCCAGCTGAGAAGAAGACACAACCGGAAAGTCACCAATTTGACCAGAGAATTGATTGTTTGAGAGATATATTATCTGCAAAGATGGAAGGGAAAACAGAGGGGAGGGGATAATTCCCTCTAGTAAATTGTTGCGGAACTCAAGATTCACAAGATATGAAAGGTTTTCCCAATGGATGGAACTTATCTGACCTGACAAATTATTATCAGAGAGATTCAAATCAGTCAAATTCTTCAACATACTAAAAGATGATGGAATGGACCCAGAAAACAGATTCCAAGACAATTCCAAAACAACCAGATTTGTAAGGCTTCCTATCGAGTTTGGAAGTGACCCTTTGAAATTGCAGTCTGAAAGGTCCATTCTTGACAACCCCTTAAGGTTCCCAATGGAGCCCGGTATTTTCCCTGAAATGTTTGTGGACCTCAGCACCAGGGTCTGTAAATACCCATTTTCAAAAAATTCAGGTAGATACCCTTGAAGCAATGGATTGTCAGATATATCAAGACTCTGTAGAGTTGGCAGCTGAAAAACTTTTGTTGGAAAATTTTCACGTAGATCACACCTTTCAAGATCCAATAAAATCAAATTCGAGAAATTACCCAAAAATTCAGGAACTGGAGCAGAGATATTGTTGCGACCCAATCGGATTACAGAGAGAGACCTCAGCTCAGCTAGAGA
>BPVZ01000024.1:2202661-2222594 GCA_020521535.1 Rubroshorea leprosula | reverse complement strand
AAATCTCAACCGGAATTTGTCCGGAAAATTCGGAATTGGAGAGGTTGAGGTGGCGCAAATTAGCAAGTTTGCCCAACCCAGATGGAATCCGAGTGCCATTGAAACTGTTCCGAGCCAAGTTAAGGCTCTGAAGATGATGAAGATTGAAGAGACTGCTCGAGCTATCGATCCCACCGGAAATCCCCTCATCGCTGAGGTCGAGACCAATAACATGGCCACTGCCGTTGCAGGTGACGCCGGGCCAAGAACAGCATTGGGTTGATGAATCCCAGGAATTGAGCTTGGGTGAAAAAGTCCGGTGGAAAATGAGTGTTTCCTTAAGTTTTAACAGTGACAAATGCTGATCCGCAAGACATAGACTCCTCACAGAGCCTACGTTTAAGTGTAAGCACAAAGAGAAAGCCATGAGGATCAGGAATCCCCGGAGAAGAATTTCCATTTTTTGATGGATGAGATTCAAGAGGCGCAGGCGTGTGTTAAATAATAGGAGTGAAAGTGAAGCTACCATGGAATTGAAAGTTTAACGTTGGTCTTCTCCGGTATACTACTTTTTGACCGTTCCTAGTTGTTGCTGGGAAATTTTCAGAGCACCTCAAGGCAACCAGTTAGGATGCCCGCGCGTCACGCACAGGTAGTTAGTGTCTTTCTATTTGATATAAAATAATTGAGGTAGATTTATGTGGTCGAGGTATTGACACATATAGTTGCAATTTTAGTATTATTATTTTTATTGTTTTTGGTTGAAGAAAAAATTTATGCATTGCCCATATGAAAGTACTAAAAGGTTATTTAAATTATAAATTTGATGAAGTAAACAATTTGTCGATAAAATATTGGTGTACGGAGTAATTCTTAAAACCATGTCGGGGGGAACATGGAAGTCTTCTTTAGGTCTTTGACTAATGGTAAAGAGAAGAACGCAAGGGGAGTAGAGATTAGAAAATACTTGTTAACTTAAAGCATGAAATAAATTTAATAAATTTTACAATACAAACATACAAAATAATTGGCTACTGCATATTTCCGGTAATCACTCAAAAATTAGAGTTACAAGTCAAAAGTATGACGGAAACAAACCCTGTCATCAATTCCAGCAATCCCCGCTCGTGAATTATGGCCACACAATCCCCGCTCGTGAATTAAGGCAACAAGACTTATCTTGGCAATTATATATTTTGTATTATAACAGCATATCAGTTACAAATTATAGCAGCATATCAGTTACAGATTTAAATCATATATACTTCATTATTGTATATATCTTTAGTTTCTTTGTGGAACTACAAACACTTGTATATATTTGGTTCAGCATTATGAATATAAATCATCGTTTTCCAGTTACAAAGCTTGTTCCAATAAAAAGGAAATATATAACAGTACTCATTCCCATTACTAGCAGTTCTCATGGTGAAAAGAGCTTTCCACTGGAATGACAAGTTGGTGTCAATATATACTCTGTAGCAGTCTTTGTCCTCTTCGAAATTGGTATATATGGTACGATAGTCTTCCATATATGTTCCATTTCACAAGCAGATTTGACTTATAGCAGGACTGAGGGCACCAGACTAGTTGCATTCGATACGGCACTACTACTTGCAAAAGAGTCTTGAAAGACTAAAGCCCATTATTGGACAAAAATTTTCCAAAGAGCATCTGAGGCATGAACCGAATGGTATGAAAGCAGTGAAGATGAGATATGAACCGGATGGTATGAAAGCACTTCTTTGACGTGTTGTTATGGATAATAGAAACCAGTTGTTGCAACTTGCAAGACTTGATGGATCAACGGTGACTTGAGAGTTGAGATTTTACCCCCAAAAAGAAACAAAGAAAGACAGATTGTTTCGTTAAATGTCCATATCAGGAGTACCATCATTCCAGTCTTTGTTTTCGGTTCAAAGGGTTCGGCTGGAGCCATTACAGTGCATTAATAGTGCTCGTTAAAATGTACATATTAGGAGTCCTTAATTTTTTTTTGGTGCAAAGGATATTAGCATCTCTTATTTGTGGAACAAGTGGGAGGATGTAATGCTCCTTTTTCACCATTTGTCTATTAGCTAGTTCCACTTCGCGTGTGTCCTAAGAGCCCTAAGCAAACGAGTATGCTTTCCCTTCTGAACAAACTTCTATATCAACATCGAGCTTATCATCAAACTCACTAAGATTTGAAGTACAAAAACATGCTCAGTACTTGTAGTCATGGAATAATTTAATTTTGTATATATATATATATATATATATATATTAAGGAGGGATTCATTTACACAAAAATTATATATATATTTACATAAAATCTTAACTATTTATTTATTCACTTTCAATGATTAAGATTTATGTTAAGTTAATTTCACTCTAATAAGAGTACTAATTAGTTTAAGTAATAGAATTATAAAAATCAAGTACTATTCTATAGATACAGTAAAACTAATTAGTTACCAAAATTAATTAATTCTAATTTTATTTGAACAATTATAATCAAATGATTTAAATGAACTAATTAACTAAGTTAATTAAAGAAAACTAAATTGACTTTAAGTAACATCTAGAGTTAAAATTCTAAAACATTCGATTTCACTATTATCAACTAGTATAGAATTTAAATTTATATACTTCTAAGGTATTTATTATTCATGTAATAGTGGGATTTTTTATTTTATTCAATATACTTTCTCAAGTTATATGAAACATATCTTTACATATTAATTCATTATATCTCAATGTAAATTTAAATAGATAAAAATGTATTATATTATGTGGAATTCCCTAATTTATATAGAAAATCATATCCACTTATTACTAATGTTGCACAAATCACATTGATTCATTTCTAACTTTAGTTCAATTTATGGTATATATTATTAGAACCTATTGCATAAATCTCCTTTCGATTTCAATTATACTCTCCATATCAGTTTTAATAGTGGTCAATCACTAAAAAGCATTAAGAATAATAATATATGTATTACATGAAATAATAAACATTAAAAATATAAAAATCATAAAATTCTATATCAATTTGACCAAGTTACATTGTAGTGTTAAATGACTAAAATAGTTCACAATTAAAGAAAAGAAAATAAAAAAATCTCAAAATAAATATAAGAGCATTTGATATCATAAAATAAAATTCAAAGACAAATAAAATCAATTTAAAGATATAAAATCTCAAACTTTGATCTATTTTTGATATTGAGTTTCTCGTAGTCATTTCTCTCAAGGTCTCCCCACAAGCCTTAAATCTGGTTTTTGAATAAATATTTATAGAGTTCAACAAATTCTATTGGAAAAAAAAGTAGGACTCAAGGAAAAAAAAAAGGAAAATTACTGATGCTAAACGTGATTTTAGTGTTGACAGGAGTGTTTAGGTGTTAGTACTTCTGTTTATTTCACGCGATTTTGTTTTATCAAATGCTTACCGTATGGTGATGATACCACGAAGCATGTATCGATACCATAACCATGTCAGGACACTGACCCTTTTGCAATTTCTTCAATGGTAAAAAGATGAGATCCTCCATCTTTTATACGATGTGCAATTTGATCTCATAACTTAAGTTCATTCATTTAGGTCCCAAAGAAAACCTTTTTTTTTTTTTGCAATTCAATCCCTTAATTTTCAAAAGATATTCAATTAATCTCAAAAACTCCTATTACTATGCATTAAAAACTATATAAAGTTTATTGAAAATCACAAATTGTCCATGTAAATAGTAATAAAATTAAGGTTAAAATAATAAAATAAAGCATATAAAATGCTTCTTATCAATTTATTCACATTTTTTAATCTAAAAAGTCATACTATATCTAAACTATTGAAAGTGAAAAAAAAAATGAAACTATTGAAAGTGAAAAAAAAAAGAATGATTAAAATTTTATATAAATATAATATATAAGAGTTCTATATAAATGAATTCATTTTCTAGATTTAACAAAAAATTTTCAATAAAAAATATAATTACTTTAATAAATATAAATAAATCTTAATTATTAAAAATAAAGAAATAAATTATTAAAATTTTATATAAATATAATGTATAAAATTTATATATAAATAAATCTTTATTATATATATTACACTTATACAATCTATCTCTTCACATTAAGGTTAAAATTTATTATAATTATGTAGGTAAAAAATAATTATTTTTAATAAATAGAATACAATTTGAATAAATTCAAACTATTTAAATAAATTCCTACTTTACATTATAATATTATATTAAGAAACATCTGAACTTGAGAGCTAACCAATTTTACTACAATAATTCTAAAAATTTTATTCAAAACCTACTAATCAGAGGGGCATCAAATAATCCAATTTAAAATTAATTGTTGATGAAGAACAATTTTAAGCAAGTGAATTTATATCGAAAACTAATGGAACAATTTTAAGCCAGTGAATTTATATCGAAAACTAATGGATTCAAATGATACTGGACACTCAAACAAATACAATCAAAATAGTCAAAGAAAAAAGAAAGGAAATAAGTAATTCTCCAAAATTGAAATATGAACAAAAAAAAAAGACCTGGCGCTCCCATGAGAGTCGCTTACCGCCGTTCTTGCCACCGCTGAGCTTTCAGCTTTCATCGTCGTTTTCCCCTTCTTTCCTCCTCCTTTCTCTATCATTTTCTTTCTCTTGTGGTGTTTCCTCCTTCCATTCACTAAATATCAAAAAAATTCTCTAGTTTTCCCATTCAATATCCCTATGTCATAGTTTTCTCTCTAGTATTTTCTTCTCTTTTCCCAAATCAAAAACCCTAATATTTTCTTGTTTGAAATTTCTTTCCGATCTTGTTTCCAATCAGTCTATTTTGAGATGACAAATCATGGGTGGCTTGCGGTTTTGGAATGGAAGGATTTAGCTGATGTATTGGTACAAAGCATGGTTACCAGTGTGAAGGAGAAACCCGTTGCAATCTTTTGGAAACCTCTTGTTTGGAAAGCTGATGAGTTTTGGAATGAATTTGGTGTGAGCTTGCTTCCTGGGCTCTTGAAAGGGCATGTGATTCACAATTTCAATCCAATCAATTGCGAGGATGCAATGGTACTCTCTCTCCCTGAAATGGGCTCTACGCTTTTATTGCGTCTCTTATCCATTTATGAAGCTATTATGTTTATAGGAGTTTTCATATGCCCAAGTAAAGTTGTATTTCTTAGTGCATCATGTCTCGAGATTACTTTTCTCAAGTTGAATGTTGGATTGAGGCTTAGACCTGGTTTAAGGGCCTACTATTTATTGCTGGGACTTATATGATGACGATTAGGACTGTAGTGCCTAGGCTTAATCTGCTGTGGTCTCTTGTATCTGATGATGATTTAAAAGCTTTTGAGACTAACCTGCTGAAAAATAGTAGTGATCTGCATGGTGAAATCAATGTTGTGAATCGAGATCTGTTGTTGGATCTTGTTAGGGAAACAAACTAATTGCTGCTGCTGGAGTTGATTTTACTATGGTCTGTTTTGTTTGAAGATGGAATGGTGTTTAATGATATAAAGTCTTTAATGGAAAAGGGTGTTTCTCTTGTGCTGACTGTTAACATTGAAAGAAGTGGTTTCAAGGAGGTGAAGGAATCCCTTTCTGATTTAAACTCTCAGCTAATTGCAAGGGGTAGGGGGAAAAAGATTTGTTTGCAGTTGGGATAGTTGATAAGGGTAGCTTAGCAAATGCCCATGTATGCTTAAGGGTGGTTGGTGTTCCTAGGGAGAAGCATGGATCAACAACTAAGGGTTGTGGTTGCCCTTCAACCACAGGAGAGCCATGATGCCTCAAAGAAAGGTAAGCCAAACCAAGGTTTGAGGTCTACTTTGACTTTCTCATCCACTCTCAGATCTCATTTATCCCTTATATATTTATGTTCTTTTTTAGTTGATATTACAAAAAATTACAAAAATATTAGATGGGTATTTGGTTCTGTTGGTTTGGATGATGGAGATGGTTGGCTAGATGGATCCCTCTTGAATTGGCAATACTGCCCCTGGTCTTCATGGGTTACCACAGCACTTCCAATGGCAGAGAATCTTGGTTGTAAGCCAAGCCTATATGTGCAGGCTACTTGCCACAGGTTTGGTGTTGCAATGGTTCCCTGGTATGAGGTAGCTGGTTCAGGGAGGTTGCCGGTTGTTTTTACCATTCTTTGCAACTGTGAGACCTTGGATCCACCTTATGCCTTTACTCATCTCTTTCTTGGTGAGAGGAACATGGTCAAAGCTTTTGAAAAGCTATTTCTGGCAAGGATGAGCCGCAAACAAGTACATGGAGTTCACCTTCCTTGCGTGACAGATTGCAGGGCTTTATTTTACTTTGGAGTTAGTTGTTTGTTTCTGTTCCTCTGTTTTAGTGTTTTGGTTCTAGTTGCTTTTGTTTTTTGTGTTGTGTAAAGCTTCTATTTGAATATTAGAGCATGTTTAGTGAAGTTTGTAATTGCTTCAGTTTTTTAATATTATTTATATTTTATAAGTTAAGTTATTTTTAAAAAAAATTTATATTTTTTAACTTTTTTTTAACGTTAAAAAGATTTTAAATAGTGAATTTTAATAAGTTTTAAATTTTTACTTTTTATTATTTTTAAAAGTAATTTTTAAATTTTTCCTCTATTAAAAATTTAAATTTATAACTCATAAATAGTATTGAGAAAAATAAAAGGTCCAATAAACTCCACCAAACAACTCCTTATTAAGGTATGTTTTGATGGAACAAAAAAATTCTTGAAATTGTTGCAGGCTACTTACAGTAAATTTTAGGTTCTGAAGATGAAGGATCAAAGAAATTGCTTGAGTTGTGGATTTCCGTTCCACCTTAGGTGGATTAATTGACATTGCCTAGGTCAAGGCCAGCATGTCCTGCCGTTTCCGCGAGCTATACCGACCAAAGAAGAGCAATCGTCACCGAATCTGGCGACACGAGCAGCATCGAGCAGTTACGAAGGAAAGGTTTCGGCTGAAAGACCGGAAAGTTACCGAGATTAGCAATTGCAGTTGGCGGAGAGAAATCTTCATTTTGTGGTTAATTTGATTGGCCCTGGCCGACAGCGACGATATGGTAATAAAAAGGTGGAGCTGTCCTGAAAGTCCAAAATGGACCCGGATCATCCATAGGCCCAAAAAATTTGATCCACTACCCTAACTCTCTGCATAATTTCCTAAAGTCTTTGCTGTGTATTTTTCAGTGTTGGATTTAAATTTTCCTTTCTTGGAGGATAACATTAACAATGGCAAGCCAGGAACGAAGTAACAGTGCCCTGAAGGAAGGAAAAAGTTTATTAATTGACAGGTCCTACTTGGACAGTGAACAACGTTCAGACTTTGTGAAACATGAGAGGTTCATGCTGTGGTGCTTAACCTTCTGCACAGCTTGGTATCTCATGATCGGTTAAACCAACTAGCCATGTGGGAAATCTGTAAAAGGGGAAAATGCAGTAGTTGTAAAAGGAAAAAGTGCCTTATTAGAGTCAAGGATTTTCTAAAGAGCAGTGCTAGGGGCACTCGCCTCCTGCACTCTTTGGCCAACACTCCGTCTTTTATTGAGCCATGTAAGGTTGTTTAAGTTCTGAAGTTCAACCTCTTGCTGAACTAAAATAACGTGGCCCAATGAAAGGAGGAGTGTTGGCCGGAGAGTGCAGGAGCTGAGTGCCCTTAGCACTGCTCTTTTCTAAAATTAGTGTGTTCAAATTATTCTCAACACGAACTCCACCATGTGGTCCACTGGTTGGGTCGCGCTCCTCAATGAGGAGGGGGTGGCGCTTACCCTCATTTGGGAATCGAATCCCCAGTTTCTAACAATTAATTAACTTAATCTACTAACCATTGCTCTTGTCAAAAAAAAAAAATTATTCTCGACATGTACAGCAAACTTGGGTTGGGCCCTCAGATGCCCTACCAAATTGCTACATAGGCCTGAAAACCTCATATGCTAAAGTTCAATAGGGTACAAAGAAGTTCTCTAAGACAGTAGATGTTTCTTTGGATCGTTTGTGGGCAGTGAAGAAGTAGGGCAAGAGATAAGGGATCACCACAAGTTGGGCCATAACAGTAATATTAATTAAAGACCTTTTGCCAGTATCAAGATATTATTGACCATTGAACATTCATTTTATAACTTCTATTTGTATAAAGGACACTAGTAAACTTTAGCATTGGAAAGAGAAGAAATTGCATGCATAGAAATTTAACTCACCTCTCATTATCATACCATATAGGTTGTTTGAAAGGATTACTGATTATTAAACAAGAACATTCTCTTATTTCTAGAACAACTATATCAAGACGCAATACTCCCTTCTCACCAGTGCTCTCCTAGTTCCTCCTTCTGTTGATCCTGAGAACTCTCCGCCTATGGTTTCTGGTTCTTTAATTTAGCTGGGGCAGAAGCCTGAAAAGAACACTGTCAACACGTTTGTAATACCATATCCTCCATCTTTTCCAAAACATAAGTGGTAAAATGATAATGGCTAAGCCAAAAACAAATCCCACTTCAACAATTATGAGATTCCAGTCAATTTTCGATCCATTATCTGAATTGTTGCCTTCAGATGTCGATATAGTAGAAGGTGGCTGCATATTAGCTCCGCAATCCATCAAAGGAGCCCCGCACAATTTGTAAGGACTGGTCCGAGGTGCCAAGCCTCGGACTACTACAGTAATTCTTGTATGACCGAAGTGAAGGATAAATCCAAAGCTTCCCGCTCAAATAGATGCATGGCAATGACAATAAGCATGCCCGCACCTGATTCCTTATGATGAGACGCACAGCAGTATGGTAGACGTCCGTGTATATAAATACCTCTCAAATTCCCGGTCCTGGAATAATCGTCTGGATAGACACGTCAGGCTCCTATTATCTTGCTTGGCATGCCACGTGAGTTCCTCATTGGATCCTATAAATACCCCCCCGGGCCACGTCAAAAGGTAATTGAAACCAACCCTAAGCTCTTTTTATCTCCGCTCTAAAGGTAGCCCCGATTATTGCTGACTTAAGCATCGGTCCCCGAGTTTCACCTCAGGGCTTTGCAGGTCATCCTGGAGTGCAGACGCGGATTGAAGAAGGACTTCTGGTTTGGTGCAATTACATTGGCGCCGTCTGTGGGAATCCGAACTGAAAGCTTTCTAGTTGCTCTTTCATCATGGTTCACACTCGATTAGTCCGAGCTGGTAATTCATCTCTGCCTCTTGGGTAAGGTCAACCCCCCACCAACCTTCCACCTCTGATCCCACCTCAAGTTACACCTCAGCTTCCACCTCAGGTCCCAACTATGTTCCCTCCTGTTGATCATGCAGAAAGAGGAGATGAAAACCAACCTCATACCTCAGCTCACAATTCAACTTCCACTGTCAACCAAGACGTAGTGGCAGCTCAGCTTGCTGCCATGCAACAACAGTTCGATGTTTTTCAGTTGGTACTGGCTCAGCTTTTAGCTAGAAATAATCATGGTGATCCCCTCATTAATTTACTGAACCTTGCTCAACAACCCCCAGCTCCACAACAGAATCCTCAACCGGTTCAGCATGCTCCCGCTATTAGTGAATCTCAGGGTCAATCCCACATAGCACCCACTCAACAACCCCTCCCTTATGATGTCACTCGACGCCTTGATAGCTTAGAAAAGCTAGCAGCTGAACACCGAGGTGCTCCACCCCCACACCATGCTGCTGACTTCATACCTCACCCCCTGAACACCAACATTACACTGGAACCCTATCCTGCTGGCTTTAAAATACCACAACTGGAGACTTACGACGGGACAAAGGATCCTGATGATCATCTGCATGCTTTCTACTCTTGCATGCAAGCTTAGAATGCCTCTGACGCATTGATGTGCAAAATCTTCCCCTCTACTCTTCGAGGTAATGCTCGAACTTGGTATTACAGTTTACCTCCGAGGTCAATTAGCTCTTATATAGAAATGCCATCTGCCTTTGCCACTAAGTTTTCCAGTATAAGGTTGATTAGGAAAACTACTTCTGAGCTGATGTGAGTTAAACAGAGGGATGGAGAATCTCTTAAAAACTATATGAGCAGGTTCAATGATGTAGTATTGGAGGTTAATTCCTTTGATCAAGCTGTGGGGATTACAGCTGTGATCTCCGGTCTTAAACATGATAGGTTTAGAGACAGTTTGATCAAACATGCTGCCATCACCTTTAGCGAGGTGAACGATAGGTCTCTGAAATTTATAACCGCTGAGGAGTATGCCCTAGCGCAGAATCCGACTCCTTCTAAGAACCAGAACCCAGAATGGAGAGATGACAATTTGAGCCGGAAAAGGATGAAGATGGCGCAGAACCGAGGTCCGATACCGACCTCCACACCGAGATTCGGAAGGTCGAACTCAACACCCCTGCAACAATCTGCAGGTAAACCGCCAGTTAATTGGACTCCCTTAAATTTGCCAAGGTCACAAATTTTTATGCAGATCAAGAATAAAATGGATTTAAGGCGTCCTGGCCCAATGAAAACTGCTGCTGCTAGCTGAGACCATACCAGGTATTGTGATTTTCACCAGGATCACGGCCATACTACAGATCAGTGTAACAGCTTAAAGTCCGAACTGGAAAATCTAGCTCAGAAGGGAATGTTGAATGAGTATGTTTGTCAGAGAACAAGGGCCACGGCCTCAAGGAACTTGTAACCCACCAAACAGGCAAGGTGTGGGATATCAGCAAAACCCACCTCCGCTCCCACCACTAGCTAGAATCATACACATGATTATGGAGGTCTGGTAGCAGGTGGACTGAGCTCTAAACAGCGAAAGCTGTATGTCAGAGAGGTTAAGCATCAGAACCGAGCTAAAAAACGAAAGTTTAACGATGCTGAGTGGAAGAATCAACCCATTACTTTCACATCTGCTGGTCTTGATATAGTTGTTACACCCCATAATGATCCCTTGGTCACTTCTGTCATGATTAACAACTGTGAAGTACAGCGTGTCCTTGTTGACACCGGGAGTGCACCAGACATCATGTACTTCCATTGTTTCGAGAGTCTTGGGTTGGATCCGGCATTGTTGCAAAAATATGATGGTCCCATCTATGGTTTTAACAACCGACCTGTTTCAGTAGAAGGAGTTCTTACCCTCCATGTGGCTTTTGGGAGTGGCCGGACCTATGTAACCCCTTCAGTCCGGTTACTTGTCGTCAAGATGGTGTCCTCTTTCAACATTGTTATTGGCCGACCCACATTGACTGAAATCCGAGTTGTGGTTTCCCAATCTCATCTCTGCATGAAGTTCCCAACTCCCATGGGAATAGCAACACTGCGAGGAAACCAGGAGGTGGCCAGACATTGTTATATGATATATCACCTCGGTAACACAACCAACGAAGGGTAAAGATCAGACACCCGAGGCCATTCCCCAACGAGTTCCTGATAATCAGCAAGTTATGGGTGTAGAGATCGTAGATAATCGACCGGAAGATGAAACCAGAGCTGCTCCGGTCGAAGATGTTGAAGAAGTGCTCATTGATGACAGAGATCCGAGTCGAAAGACGCAGATCGGAACTAGATTGAACTTGGAGGAAAGAGCAGAGCTAATAGCTTTTCTCTGAGCTAACAATGATGTATTCGCATGGACTTCGGCAGATATACCGGGAATTCCAAATTCAGTATCTCAACACAAACTCAGCACCAATCCATTGAAGAAACCAGTGGCCCAGAAGCGACGTCTCTTCGGGGGGGAGCGGCTTCAGGCTATTAAAGAAGAGGTAGAGAAACTTCTACAAGCTGGTTTCGTCAGGAAAGTTGATTATTGCGAATGGGTGGCTAACCCAGTCCTGGTGAAGAAGGCAAACGGTAAATGGCGAATGTGCATTGATTACACAAATCTTAACCAAGCCTGCCCCAAGGATTACTATCCAATGCCGAGCATTGACAAATTAGTTGAAGTGGCTTCAGGCAATGAGAGGTTAAACCTCTTGGATGCATATTCTGGGTATCACCAGTTGCCGATGGCTCCCGAAGACGAAGAGAAAACCTCGTTCTATGCTGGCGATGAAATCTATTGCTATGTCATGATGCCATTTGGCTTAAAGAACGCCGGTGCTACTTATCAGAAAATGGTAACCATTGTCTTCCGAGCTCAGATTGGCAGGAATCTGGAGGTGTATGTCGATGACATTGTGGTAAAGAGCCTGAAAACATAAAACCATCTAGCTGACCTCAACGAAACCTTCAACAACCTTAGAAAGAACAGGATGCGGTTAAACCCAACCAAATGCATCTTCGGAGTGGAATCTGGAAAGTTTCTAGGTTTCATGGTGTCCCGAAGAGGGATCGAGGTCAATCCAGAGAAGATCAGACCAATTGCCAAGATGGAACCGCTGAAATCAGTAAAAGATATATAGAGGTTGACTGGAAGGGTGGCAGCTCTTCATCGGTTCATATCGAAATCAGCAGATAAGTGCCTGCCATTCTTCAAGATTATAAGGTCAGCTGCCCAGAAGGATGAATTAGGAAAACAGAAGAAATTTGAATGGAGTTAGGAATGCCAAACTGCATTCGACGAGCTAAAGTCTTATCTTAGCTCGCCACCTCTACTGACTAAGGCTATAGATGGGGAGATTCTTTATTTGTATCTAGGAATTTCAGATAAAGCCATTAGTTCGGTTTTAGTGCGAGAAGAAACCAAACAGCAGAAACCAATCTATTATATCAGCAGTGTACTGCACGGAGCAGAGCTGAGGTATCCTATAGCTGAGAAAGCAGCATTAGCATTTGTCACTTTAGCCAGGAAGTTGAGGCCATATTTCCAGTCACACCCAATTATTGTCCTCACAGATCAACCTCTCCGATAGATCCTGTAGAAACCAGAGTGCTCTAGAAGATTAATTAAATGGGCAGTAGAGTTGGGAGAGTTTGAGATAACATTTCAGCAGAAATCGGCAATCTGAGCTCAAGCGCTAGCAGATTTTATTGTCGAATGTACCCCATGTCCTTCAACCCCTAATCCAGAGCCCAACGACTGGACCTTATATGTTGACGGGGCATCTAGTAGCAACGGGTCAGGAGCTGGCGCTCTCTTGATTGGTCCAGAGGGTTATCGAAGCGAGCAGGCTTTGAAATTCAACTTTGATGCAATAAATAACATGGTTGAATATGAAGCTCTGCTACTTGGCCTACAGCTAGCATTGGAGTTGAAAATCAGTGCAATTCAAGTATACAGTGACTCTCAGTTGGTAGTGAACCAAACCAACTCAATCTGCGAAGTCGTTGATCCTGTGATGGTGAAATATGTAGCCTTGGTGGCCGAGCTGAAATGCAAATTCCAGAAATTCTGTCTGAGCAAAATTCCCCGAGCTGAGAATGAACACGCAGATTCACTCTCCAAGCTTGCCTCTGATAGCTCTTTAAGTTCCAGATTCGTTTTTGTAGAGGTCTTAGATGAACCAAGCTTCATGAAGCCTCGGATGATGGAGATTAGCACAAACCTTGACACGTCGAGCTAGACTGATTCAATCATCTCCTTTTTGCGAGATGGGATAGTACCTGAGGACAGGCAGGAGGCAATGAAGTTGAGGAAGAAAGCATCTCGGTATGCACTCATTGATGGGGTCCTGTATAAGAGATCTTTCTCACTTCCTCTTCTACGGTGTTTAAACCCCTACGAAGCTGAATACGCACTTCGAGAGGTGCATGAAGGTGTCTACGGGAGCCATGTTGGTGTTAGGACTCTGGCTCACAAAGTCTTAAGGCAAGGATATTACTAGCCAAACATGCACAAAGATGCCACTTACTTTGTTCAGAAATGCCCGAAATGTCAATTCTTTGCACATCTGACTCACCAACCAGCAGAAGAGCTCACGAACTTGGTAGCACCGTGGCCATTTGCTCAGTGGGGAGTGGATCTTTTAAGCCCATTCGTGAAAGGGGTTGGTGGTGTAACCCATCTGGTTGTTGGTGTGGATTATTTCACAAAGTGGGTTGAAGCTCAGCCTTTATCTAGTCTTACCTCCAAGAAGCTCGAAGACTTTGTTTTCAGCTCGATCATCTGCAGATATGGGATCCCGAATCAAATTGTGGCTGATAATGGAACTCAGTTCAATTGCTCCTCATTCCGAGATTTCTGTTCCAGTTATGGGATCAAGTTACAATTCACCTCCGTTTACCATCCGAAGTCCAATGGCATGGTTGAATCTATTAACAAATGCATTTTAGAAGGTATAAAGCCGAGATTGGAACAGCATAAGGCCAAATGGGCAGATGAGCTCAACAACGTCCTCTGGGCATACAGAACCACGAGCCAAACTGCCATAGGTATTACTTTAAACCAAGTCTATTTGATTAATTCCTATATTATTTTACTTCTTCTGTTACGCTTTACCTTAGAGCAAATATGCATAATGCATAAAGCGCATTCTAAAGTTATAATTAACTGAAATAGGTGAAACACCCTACCACTTGGCCTTTGGTACCGAAGCAGTCATTCCTGTTAAAATAGGAGTCCCAAGCTTCCGGGTCACCCATTTCGATGAAGGACGAAATGGACAACTGCTTCGGGAAAACCTTGATCTGCTTGCTAAAGTTAGAGAAGAAGCTCGGCTTCGGACTCTTGTATACAAGCAGAAACTAGTCAACTTCTATAATAAACGAGTTCGCCCTCGAACATTCAAAGTAGGAGACCTTGTTCTCAGAAAAGCTGGCCTAACAGGGTTTGAAACTCATTTTGGCAAACTCGCCCCGAATTGGGAAGGCCCTTATACTGTGGCCGATGTGCTACATCCTGGTGCCTATATCCTCCAAGACGTTGAAGGAAAGAGAGTTCCTAGAGTCTGGAATGTCAATAACTTGAAGAAATTTTACCCCTAATAAAATTCTTTTAAGAGATCTATGTCTTACAGTTCTTACTTCATGATTGTTGAGATTCATTTTACCTCTTATTCTATGTATCCGAGGTCAATCAGTCAATTCATTCCTTGAACCTCACTTCTGATCAATAAATGTCACTTCACATATGAAGTGTTTTATTTCCTTTTAATTCATTTGTAGTGATGTACTTGTTCTTAGTTTCTCTAAAGTGTTTTACTTCTTCTTAATTCGTCTGAAATGATTTCCTTCTCTTTAGTTCATTTCCGAAGTGATTAACTTTTTTTTTATTTCATCTCTGAAGTGGTTAACTTTCTCTCAAAACACGTCTCAAATAATTTTAGTTCTTCTATTAATAAAAAATAATAATAACAAAAATATAAAGTAAACACAAACAAACACACATAACAACAAGCATGAATTTGCATTCAAAATACTTAAATGTTTTTACACAAAAACAAAATTATTTCTCTGATGGGGGAGGTGGTTCCACTGGCTCTTGCTCAGCTGAAAGAGGTGGCTGTGTTGGCTGCTGCTCGTCTGGCAGAGGAGGCTGCTCATCGTCAGAAGGAACTAGATGTATTTCCACTTCTGGAACTGGTTGGCTCTCATCCATTTCAGTTCCTTCCACTCCTGCCTCCACTTCGTCTTCCTCTACCTCTGCCCCTTCTTCCTCCACTGCAACGAACTCGAAGTCGAACTGCGGAGGGAAAACAGCACGTCCGTTTGCATCATGCTCCCACCTCAGTTTGATCTGAGGACGGAAGTCTGCTGACATGCTCTCACCGTCTTCCTCCACTCCTTCTTCTTGCTCGCCTAAGGTGATCTTTGTAATATCCACTTCGGGATATTCTGCCTTCACCTTCTTCCTGCAGTCCGTAAATGCAATGATGGCAGTGGGCAGCCGATACAAGTTGACGATGTTGTCAAACGAGCTGGAGCTGATGAAGTTGCTGATGTGCTCCTTCATCCCATTGTGCACCAAGGTCTGCACATTCTCCTTTAGCTCCACGAAAGCTTCCTTCATCAGCTTTATTTCTTACGCCTGAGCCTCACGCTCGCTTTCAGAGATCCTTCGTTTACTCTCCTCAAAGACGAGCTTGGTGCTCAGGGAAGACCTCTCCTGTTCCAACTGTTTCACAGTCGGAACCACCTTGTTCAGCGACTCTTGCAGTTCTTTATTCTTCTTCTCCAACTCCTCCTTCTCCTTCTGCAGCTGGTCACACTGCCTCTGCAAGAGCGAGCGCTCCTTCACGCTATTCATGAACTCCTAGGCTAGACCATTCACCCAGCTCACGCTCTGCAAACGAAGGCCGAAGTTAAGAGAAAAAGAAGGAGAAGAAGAAAGAGATTAAACAAACAACACCAATAAATATGAATAATTTAACTTACCTCTAAAACGTGCTTCACCATTGAAGCCCCACAGTACCTCAGAGCCTCATCCCGCACGTTGCGTTTGTCCACTTCGGGGAAGGTGGTGTTGATGAACCACCTAGCCCCCGTCATGTTCTTCGCCTCGAACAGGCTGCTCTGAGACACCACCGTGGGAACAAGGCCCTTTCCCTTACCGGGAGCTTGTACTTCAACTCCCTCCTCCAATTGTCTGAGCTCAAGGTTCAGCTCAACAGGAGGAGGCTAAGGTACGAACTGAGGAACCTCATCCCCCCTCTCCTCCTCCTCCACCACCTTCTTCTTCTTATGCAATGCCCTCCTCTCCTCCCAACCCTTCCTCTTCAACTGTGGCACCTCCTCCTCCACTTTAGCTGAAGTCACGGGCACTACCTCTTTCCTAGCCCTCCCCTCATCCACTTGCTCGGTTGAAGTCTTTGACTTCTTCCTTGGCTTCTTGGGGATAGCCACTCCTCCAGCAGTGTTCAAAAACTGATCCATTTCAACTGCAAAGCAAGAACACACAATATTAATTACAGCTCTATACTCTACATTCAATACTATAATGCAGAATTAAACCAACCTTCACTTAAAGTGCTTGGCCCATAGAGCTCAGCAGCTTCTATGCATTATGCGCTGGTGAGATCCAAAATGTTCAATAAACCCCCCCTTCCTCACCAACTTCCTCACTTTTTTCTCTTCATCCTCGTTTAAACTAAACCTATTCTGGTTGGCTCTTTTAGCCTTCCAGGATGCTAATTCCCTCACCTCAGCATCCCCCCTTTCCCACTCTATATCATCTACAAAAAAGAATTTCTCCTTCCATCCTTTAATAGACGAAGGACCCACCGTAAACAACGCCCTACTCTCCCTATTTGCTACCCTTGGGGTGAAATAATACCATCCCTTATCCCTCCTACTACCCCCCTTTAAAACAAAAAAATACTTAAACATATTTACAGTTGGCACATTAATCCCCTGAGCTCGGCAATAGACTAAAAATCCTATTATTACCCTCATAGCATTGGGGACTAATTGTGTCAATCCTATATTATAATCTAGCAGCAAGCCTACTAGCAACTCGGGAATTGGAAACTTCAACCCCGCTATCAGATAGTGGGAATATATGGGCATCCAATGATCCCGAGGAGCAGAACACGCTCTCTCCTCTATCCCGGCTGGCCTAACTAACACTCGGGAAGAGATCTCGTAATTTTTCACTAAGTGACCTAGGCTATCCCTGGTCCTTAGTTCAGATCTATACTGCTTCACCTCCATTATCTCTGCATTCACATCATAATCTCTCTCTCCTCTACCCTCTACTTCTACTACAGTGATGGGTATGCTATCTCCCCCAACCCTTACCACCTCATTCCCCCCAACCCCTACCACCTCATTCCCCCCAACCTCTACCACCTCATCTCCTCTCACCCCCTCCACCGTCTTCTCCGAACTAGATGGAGATGGACTACTTTCTGAGTCCATGCTCCCATAGTCTAGGGGCATCACCTCACTCCCTACTATACTTATTGTTCTTTCTGAGGACATTTTTTCAAGCTTTGCACGAAGTAGGAGGGAGGAATAAGTCAGGATCCCTTTAAAAAAAAAAAAAACCCCTGTTGCACATTCAAAATCTTTCTCACCTCTAACCCTAACTTCCTTCAAAGAACTCTAAATCAATCACAGAAAAGGAGAAAGGAGAGAGACACTTCGATTAACTCAAAATCAGAGGTTTGTATACATTACCTGATTTCGGTTTCGAAAGCCCACTGTAGAAATCCCCAAATGCTACGGCAGTTCACGCGCAAGAAACACACAGTAAAGCTTCTCGCAGAAGTTTTGCAGGAAAAGAAATGCAAGTAAACCTCTTTCTGCAGAAAAAATGCCTATTTATACTTCTGGGCAAAATTAGATCTCAACGGCTGAGATTCGTTTAATCTTACGGTTCCTATTCACATTGTTTGGAATTCGACGGCCAACCCCAAACGGTACCGTTTTGAATTCGACGGTTCGTTTTTTAAAATTTGCCCGTTTAACTGTTGCAGTTATCTTTTTACTGCTGCATTTATTGCACACGTCATTCCAAGGACAATTGTCAGACTTTTCAGACGAGCCCACGTACGCCCATTTCAACACCTTCGTTTACTTTTGCACATTCTCAATTTTGCAAGTGTTTCACCTCGGCTCCGACCACAATAATCATGCATTACATTTCACATCGGCTTCGGCCACAATGACCCAGTATCACACATTTTATTTCGGCTTCGGCCATTATGACTCCGATCATTATATTTTATTATGGCTCCGGCCATTGTGACTTCGACCGTTATATTTTATTACGGCTCTGGCCATTATGACTCTCGTCTTTATACTTAAGCCTAGCTCAGCACTTTTGTTTACTTCTACAATTACACTTTTTAAACTGGCATAGTGTTTCACTTTGGTTATGGCCACAATGACTTACTGTGACTACGTGTTACATACTTTACCTCGGCTCCGGCCATTATGACTCCGGTCATCATTTCCTATCACGGCCCCGGCCTCTATGACTCCAGTCATCATTTTTTATCACGACCTTGGTTACATTATGACTCCGATGATCACTTTTTATTACGGCTCCGGCCACCATGACTCCGGTCATCATCTTTTACTATGGCTACGGCCACGTTAACTACGATCATTATTTTTACCACGGCCACGGCCATGATCGCTCCGGTCATATTCTATTTAAGGCACCCCCAGTATGACCCACTGTTACATATTTCATTATTAGCTACGGCTATGTCTACATTTGAGTTACAGATTTTATTTCTCCCTTTTACTTCCATGACTTATCTGTATTCTTTGTTTTTATGCACTCCCCACATTATCCCCAACAACATCATTCACAAGTGAATGACTTCGGGAGGGAGGGGAATAGTGTAAGGATTGGTCCGAGGTGCCAAGCCTCAGACTGCTACAGTAATTCTTGTATGACCGAAGTGAAGGATAAATCCAAAGCTTCCCGCTCAAATAGCTACATGGCAATGACAAGAAGCATGCCCGCACCTGATTCCTTATGATGAGACGCACAACAATATGGTAGACGTCCGTGTATATAAATACCTCTCAAATTCCCGATCCCTGAATAATCGTCTGGATAGACACGTCAGGCTCCTATTATCTTGCTTGGCATGCCACGTGGGTTCCTCATTGGATCCTATAAATACCCCCCCGGGCCACGTCAAAAGGTAATTGAAACCAACCCTAAGCTCTTTCTATCTCCGCTCTAAAGGTAGCCCCGATTATTGCTGACTTAAGCATCGGAGTGTCTGCCCCGAGTTTCACCTCGGGGCTTTGCAGGTCATCCCGGAGTGCAGACGCGGATTGAAGAAGGACTTCTGGTTTGGTGCAATTACACAATCCCTTGTTATCTTTGAAGAAATCTTCTGAAAATGTTTGAAGTTGATTTCCTTTTGGGATTCTTCCTTCTAGTTGATTATGTGAGAGGTTAAGGACCTCAAGAAAATTCAGGCCTCCTAGTTGCTGAGGAATATTGCCTGTCAAGGTGTTGCTAGAAAGGTCCAAGGACTCGAGATTCTGCAAGTTTCCTAGAGATGAAGGGATTGGACCTGTAAGAGAATTATGTGACAAATTAAGGACAATGAGTGCTTTGAATTCTCCTATCACTTCAGGTATCTTCCCTTCAAAGTTGTTGCATGAAAAATCAATGGAGATGAATATTGTTAGGATCTTCACCAACTCCAT
>BPVZ01000024.1:2191115-2201316 GCA_020521535.1 Rubroshorea leprosula | reverse complement strand
AAAGAAATAATAATCTTAAAAAATTGTTGCAGGCTACTTACGGTAAATTTTAGGCACTGAAGATGAGGAAGGATCAAAGAAATTGCATGAGTTGTAGATTTCCATTCCACCTGAGGTCGATTAATTGACATCGCCTGGGTCAAGGCTTGCATATGCATGCCCTGCCGCTGCTGCAAGCGATACCGACCGAAGAAGAGCAATCGTCGCTGAATCTGGCGACACGAGCAGCATCGAACAGGTACAGAGGAAAGGTTTCGGCTGACAGACAGTAAAGTTACCGAGATTAGCGATTGCCATCGCCGGAGAGATACCTTCACTTGTGATTATTTTGGGTGACCTAGCCGCGGGCGATCGTTGTGAATAAAAAAAAAAAAAAGGAAAAAAAAAAAGAGCTGTCCTGAAAGCCCAATAATGGACCCGGATTTTCCATTTATGTTGGGCCTCAAGCCCAAAAAATTTGATCCACTACCCTAACCCTGCATGTGCTTTCCTGAATTTTTTGCTGTTTTTTCAGGGCAAAACCATATGTTAAGCCCCTGGACTAATCCTAAATTTGTTATTGAACCTTGAAATCTTAACTGATGCATATAAGCCCCAAGACTTCACGATCTGAGCAATTTAACCCTTAATTCTTTAACTACCATAGAAATAAGGGCTAAATTACTAAAGGATAAGGGTTAAATTGCCCAGATTGTGGAGCCCATGGGCTTAAATGCATTAATTAAAGTTTGGGGTTCAATAGCAAATCTGGAGTTGTTTAGGGGCTTAACATATGGTTTTGCTTTTTTTCAGTGTTGGATTCAAAGTTGCATTTTCTTGCAGGACAACATTAACAATGGCAAGCCAGGAACGAAATAACAGTGCCCTAAAGGAAGGAAAAAGTTTATTAATTGACAGGTTCAACTTGGACAGTGAACAACGTTCAGACTTTGTGAAACATGGTTGTCTCCATGTAGTGAATAATTCAATGATTGCCATTCTGATTGGAATGCTTTTTGCGCCTTTGGCTATAGGAATGTGTGGGAAAGCAATTGTGCAAGTAAATTAAACTTAGTTGTACAGTTCTTTTGTGTATTAGTATTCCTTTCGTATAGATAATCATTTCATGTGTTATTTATTGCACAAAACATCTGAAATTCAGAGTAGTTTTTTTTTTTTTTTTGGTTGTTACTGTTGAATTACAACTTAGTTCTCGTTTATATGAATGACCATGGTTTCTAGTTATTGGATCCTACCATGGTTTCTAGTTATGATATATAATAAAATATAAGTTTTGAGAATAGGCTTATATATAAATGTACTTCATTGTGTTTAAGTGAGCAACTACATCTTCAGAACCTTGTAGTAGAATGGATTCTGATATGATTCATGAACACTATTTTGCACCAGTAAAAGAAACACTGGCCTGCAAAATCTGCAAAATCTGTTTCTAGCATGGATTCTGTTTCCTCCGGTTCAGAGAAAGAGAAAGCACGATTTCTCCTCCTTAAATTGCGAACAAGCATTGACAGATTTGAATTCTCAAGTTTCAATTCAGCATGCGAATAAAAATAGAATGAATATGGGCCCCGTGACATTGAAGTATCAAGAAAGACCAACCTCGTTAAACCGGAAATCTCAGCCGGAATTTGCCCGCCGAATTCTGAATAGGAGAGGTTAAGGTGGCGCAAATTAGCGAGTTTGTCCCAAGCAGATGGAATCCGACTGCCATTGAACCCTTTTAAAGCCAAATTAAGGCTCTGAAGATGATGAAGACCGAAGAGACTGCTTGAGCTGTCAAACCTACCAGAAATTGACTCATTGCTGAGGTCAAGACCAATAACATGGCCACTACCGCTGCATGCGACGCCAGGCCAAGAACAACAGTTGGTTGATGAATCCCAGGAAACAAGCTTGGATGAAAGAGCAGGGTCGAAAATGAGTGTTTGCTTAAAAATTTCAGCAGTGATGATTGTTGATCCTCAAGACATAGACTCCGAACAGAGCCTGCGTTTTAGTGTAACCACAAAGAGAAAGCAATGAGGATCAGGAATGGCTGGAGAGAAATTTCCATTTTTTGCAGAATGAGATTGAGAGGGGCAGGCGCAAATGATAAATAATAGGAGTGAGAAGGAGAATATCTACGTTCCTTCGGAGAAATTGGAAACTATTTTAACCTTGTTTTGTTGCTTTACAGAAAGCTGTCGTCTTTTCATTTTGAAAATTGATATAGACGAAAGTCTTCCTCCATCCATCAAGTTATTATACATTACAGGTCATCAAACAGGTAACGCAGAATTGAATTCTAGGCTGTTTAATTGGAGTAAAAATCCGGATGCTTTGACAATGACCAGAAACCAAAACTGCAACCAGTTCAAAGAAAATTGCTGTAAAGCGTAACATGAAAAAGCCAAGAGAAGAGTGAAATACTCATTGCATACTGTTGAAGTGTTGAATTTTAACTAGATACTTAGCTTAATGTAATGGTTTCTGTCTTACTTGGAATAGGTAGAAGCCATGTGGATGAAAGTCTATTTTTTTGGATGTAATCTTGAAAGATCTATTTTAAAGTAAGCAGTTTTACCAGAAGATGAAGAATCAAAGAAAAAATTG
The DNA here is from genome assembly GCA_020521535.1 of Rubroshorea leprosula. NCBI lineage: Eukaryota > Viridiplantae > Streptophyta > Magnoliopsida > Malvales > Dipterocarpaceae > Rubroshorea > Rubroshorea leprosula. Next base: position 2,198,724 of record BPVZ01000024.1, on the reverse strand, counting down.
CTTTACCTGTGGACTTCCATTCCACCTGCCGCTGCCGCAAGCTACACCGACCGAAGAAGTGCAATCTTCACGGAATCCGGAAACACGAACAGAATCGAATAGGTATCAAGTTTAGGTTTCCGCTGAAAGACCGGAAAGTTGGCGGAGAGAAATCTTTTTGGACATGGTTCGAGCAGTGCCAACCGAGAAGAAAAAGAAGAGGTGTCCTGAAAGTCCAGTGGACATGGTTTATTCATAATCATTGATAATAATTTATCTATATTAATCACAAGCCCAAAAAATTTGATCCACTAACTTAACCTAGTCCAAGAATGTTGAAGTAAAACGGGCCAGTAGAAGTCGAACCTGACCTTTACCGGCTCAGGCATACATAACTAACAAACCCGCAATATTTTTCTATCCCAGTTTGGACCCGTCTCTGCTTTGATTAGGGTTGCCAATTGATGTAGATCAGGAACAGGATGTTGCAGTACCAGTTTTAATCTTGTTTTGATAATATTTGATAGGCCGTTTTTGATGGCTACTTGTTATATTTGATTAAACTGGTGTTTTTATGGATATGAATTCTTTGGAGATTGCCTTCTGTCTCAACTACCCTTTGATCTTGTTCTTTCCAATAAATGGACAACAAGAGTCTACCGTGAGAATTAGTTACCCAAAAACCGTATAGTTTCCTTAATTATTTGCTTTATTATGTCCAGAAAATAGTTTTTTTTTTTTTAGAACTAGTAATCAGGTCAAATTAGATGGTTTGGGATTGGATCACTTGGAATTTTAATTTTATTAAATTGGGTTATTTTGGATTTTGGGTTAAAGGAGGCAAATCAATTACCTCTCCACATGGATCTTGTATTGCATCGGTTGAACCTGATTTAAAAAAAAAAAAAAATTACAATTAAAATTAAAATTTTTTAATATTTTATCTATTTTTTATAAAAAAAATTAATATTAATTAATTATTTAGTAAAATAAATTTATTAAATTAATATAAACTCTAATAATCTAATAAATAATAATTATTTAATTATATTTAATTTTATTTTATATTTAAAAATTAAAATTAAAAATATAATTAATTAAAATTTAAAATTTTTAAAAATTAATTAATTTTAATCATATCAGTTTCACTCGACTTGACCCTAACTCCTTGACTTCATTCGGTTGGATTCAAATAATTTTAATTTGGATTATATCATATTTTAAATTAATAACTTAGACTTGTGACTCTATCTATATCAAATATATTAGGTCAGATTTTTGGATTGACTCTAATCTTGTCAAATTTAGTTTTTTTGGTACATTTTATTTTATTTTATTTTTTTGATAATTATTGTATCTTAAGTTATGTCTTTACATTACAAAAGTTTGAAGAGGAATGCTAGCTGCACTCGCCTTTCTCCAGCACTCTCCAGCACTCTCCAGCACTCCCTCATCTAAAATAGCCACGTGAACTTTTCTACTCGGAAACTTTGAATAGCCAAATTTTGTTACGTGGACATTTTACACGAGAGAGTGTTGGAGAGTGCTGGAGAAAGGCGAGTGCAGCTAGCATTCCTCAAAGTTTGAATTCAATTTGTATCTTAAATCAAGATTTTTAAGTTAATAAATATTATGATAAAAAAGGGTACTCTTTTCGTTTATTTTTAATATATTTAACTTGACTTTTTGATTTTTTAGATATAAATTTCATATAAAAATTTAACATATTATATAAATAATAATTGAAAACTTTTTTAACTAAGTAAAAGTAATCAACAAAAATTTCATATAGGAAGAAATTTTTTTTTAATTATTATTCATATAAATTGTTGAATTTTCATATAAAATTTATATTTAAAAAGTCAAAAAGTTAAATTTAATCTGCTAAAAATAAAAATAAATGGACAGAGCAGTAAATATTTGTTATTCTCAATATGGATTGCATCTGATGATTATTTGTCCATTTATAGATTTTTTTTTATTTTATATTTGAATTAAAGATTTAAGGATAATTTTTATTTTTACTTATCTTATCCTAAAAATAGAATTAAAAAAAAAGATATTTTTTATGGTAGTATGGATAATTAAAGTTAAAAAATAGAAATAAAGTTAAAATAAAAAAATATTTATCTTTTTAAAATATATCATTTTTAGATAAATTTTTAATTAAAAAAACCTCTATTATTCTGAGAGTGATGAAGTATATATGGTTTGGATGAGATTTGATACCAGCTGCATTTATGAAAGAAGATTTCTTGAGTTTATTTATCCACTTACATTAATATAACATTAGTCAGTAGTTCTTTGTAAAATGTGAATATTAAAAATCAACTGTCGAATTCAATACATTATCTATATAAAATATGTATGTGAAATTTTAAATTAATTAGATTTATTTAATTATGTCATAATTACACTTAATTTTAAATCATTAAAATAAATAATAGAAAACAGTTTTTTATTCATATGATTATAGATAACATATCATTTTAAAATTCGACAAATGATAATGTCACAGTTCCTAATTCGAGTATAATTATTAGCTGGTGTAGCTGATAACGAAATATAAGCTGTACAAAAAATATTAAGAAAAAAACTCGATCTTGGGAGTTCGTCTGGTTGATAAGGAGATTTCCATTTTGAGCCGAGGCCATCAGAAGGATAAAGGATCTTGACAATAAATGTGACAAGATGCGGTGCAGGAGTTCTGATGGTCCCGTGTGATGAAATTCTACCAGGAGAAATTTAGAAAAGAAAAGCAGGAACTTGGAACTTGAGAGGGGAAGATAGTGGAGCTTTGTAAAGTTCCATATGTCACCACAACAGTAACTGTTTTGAACGAAATTAAATTCAACCTGTATCATAGAAATAACAACCTCCATGATAATGAAACAGAGACTGAATGCTCAGTAAAGATTTTAGTGTTACTTTCACCTGTCAGGCTCACGTTTGATTTCCTAGGACGGCAAGCTTTTTCCCTCCGCTAAACAAATTGCTGTCGGACACCGCTAGTGAAACCTTTGATCCAGTCTACTGGAAAAGAATATGCATCTTGTTGGACCAAAAATTAGGAGAGAAAACAAGGAGTGAAGATGAGGCATGAACCAGACAGCATGACTTGTTGCAAGACTTGAAGGATAAAAGGAGACTTGAGATTTTACCACATAGAAACAAAGAAAGACACAGACTGGAGAAGAAAATGTAGCTTCTCTGTAATTGTAATGGTGTTTGTTAGATGTCCATAACAGGAGCAATTCCTCCTGTCACATCAATCAGAGAAAAATAAAAGAGCAGTCTCCACATTTGGAAAATCCAATTTGGTTTATAAGACTATAATTAACACTTCCTTTTATTTTATTTTATTTTATTTTTATTTGGGCAAAGACCAGCTTTCTTTTGTTGCCCAATGCAATTTATAAGTTAATATAAAGGTAACTAGAAATAAGAACAGGTAAAATTTGGTATTGGAAAGACAAGAAATTACATGCATACAAATGTAGCTTCACCTCCCAGTATGATACCTGATAGGTTGTTTGAAAGGCTTACTAAACAAGAACATTGGATCTAGGCATCTCTTATTTCTGGAACAACTATATCAGGACGTAGTATGCTCCCTTTTCATAACCACTCTGCTAGTCCATCCTCCTGTGTGTCTTGAGAGCTCTACGCCCATTATTTCTGCTTCTTTGGTTTAGCTGAGGAAAAATCCTGCAAAGAACACTGTCAACACGTTTGTAATACCATATCCTCCATCTCTAGCAAAACATAAGTGGTAAAATGACAATGGCTAAACCAAAAACAAATCCCCCTTCAACACCTATGAGATTCCGATCAATCTTGGTTCCATCATTTGAATTTTTGTCTTGAGGTAGTGGCTGCACCTTATCTCTGCACGCCATCAGAGGAGCCCCGCACAATCCCTTGTTATCTTTGAAGGAATCTTCTGAAAATGTTTGAAGCTGATTTCCTTTTGGGATTCTTCCTTCCAGTTGATTGTGTGAGAGATTAAGCACTGCAAGGAAATTCAGGCCTCCCAGCTGTTGAGGAATATTGCCTGTCAAGTTGTTACTAGAAAGGTCCAAGGACTCAAGATTATGCAAGTTTCCTAGAGATGAAGGGATTGGACCTGTAAGAGAATTATGTGACAAATTAAGGGCAATGAGTGCCTTGAATTCTCCAATCACTTCAGGTATCTTCCCTTCAAATTTGTTGCATGAAAAATCAATGGAGATAAATATTGCCTTCACCAACTCTATCTCTAAACCTATGTTGGTGACTTTCACCACATCCTGATAATATAATTGACCCACTATAAGATCAAAATAGTGGTAATTAAATATAGCTTGGGTTCCATCTTTCGAAACCAACATTCCTGTCCATGTTTCAAAGAATTTTTTTGGCAACTTTCCACCAAACTTGTTGGAAGCTAGATCAACAATGTGAAGTAGAGGCAAGGTTTCATTGCTCATTGGACATTCAATGGACCCATAGAATTTGTTGGATCTCAAAACAAGAATCTGGAGAGTGGATATGGTACTTAACCAACATGGGAAGCTATCATTTATCCCATTGTTCCCAATATCTAAAACTTCAAGCATTTTACAATTGGCCAAGGACTCAGGAAGCTTTCCTTCCAGGGAATTCTCATTGAGATTCAGAATTTGTAGTCCACAGTTACCTGAAAATGCATCAGGAATAGTGTCAGTCAAGCTGTTTCTCCTTAGATTCAATACACTAAAGGAGCCACTTTGAGTCATATTAATCAAACACTAGGGCACGGTGCCACTTAAAGAATTAAGAGACAAATCAAGGACTTCAAGAGAATCCATATTGCATATCAACTCCGGGATAACTCCAAGAAGATAATTATAAGAGAGATCAAGCCAGGAAAGATTACCAAGTTTCTGGATGATGCTTAGTTCTAAAGTGCCACTGAAGTTGTTGCAAGAGAGAATGAGTAGCTGAAGACTTTGAAGCTCGAAAAAGGAACTGGGTATTGGACCTTCTAACCTGTTACTGCTCAGATCAAGTTCGACCAGCTGAGAAGAAGACACAACCGGAAAGTCACCAATTTGACCAGAGAATTGGTTGTTTGCGAGATATATTATCTGCAAAGATGGAAGGGAAAACAGTGGCGAGGGGATAGTTCCCTCTAGTGAATTGTTACCCAACTCAAGATTCACAAGATATGAAAGGTTTTCCCAATGGATGAAACTTATCTGACCAGACAAATTATTATTAGAGAGATTCAAATCAGTCAAATTCTTCAACATACTAAAAGATGATGGAATGGACCCAGAAAACAGATTCCAAGGCAATTCCAAAATAACCAGATTTGTAAGGCTTCCTATCGAGTTTGGAATTGACCCTTTGAAATTGCAGAATGAAAGGTCCATTATTGACAACCCCTTAAGGTTCCCAATGGAGTCCGGTATTATCCCTGAAAAGTTTGTGGCACTCAGCATCAGGGTCTGCAAAGACCCATTTTCAAAAAACTCAGGCAGAGACCCTTGAAGCAATGGATTGTCAGATATGTTAAGACCCTGTAGATTTGGCAGCTGAAGAACTTTTTTTGGAAAATTTCCACGTAGATCACACCTTGCAATATCCAATAAAGTCAAATTCCAGAAATTACTCAAAAATTCAGGAACTGAAGAGGAGATGTTGTTGCCACCCAATCGGATTACAGAGAGATACCTCAGCTTAGCTAGAGAAGAATCAATAGGACCAGAAAGAAAAAAGTCAGCCAGGTTCAATACTCTTAGCCTTGGTAGTGAAGACAAGGCACGACCCCAGTTATGTCCTTCCGCAGATAGATCGACTCCTTGGAGGTGTAATTCCGTGAGCCTCGTTAAATTGCGAACAAGCATCGACAAATTTGGATTCTCAAGTTTCAATACATATAAGCTCCATATAGAAAAATCAAGAGAGACCAACCTCGTTAAGTCGGAAATCTCAGCCGGGATTTGTCCGGCAAATTCAGAATTGGAGAGGTTGAGGTGGCGCAAATCAACAAGTTTGCCCAACCCAGATGGAATCCGAGTGCCATTGAAACTGTTCCAAGCCAAACTAAGGCTCTGAAGATGATGAAGATTAAAGAGACTGCTTGAGTTGTCAATCCCACCAGAAATCGACTCCTCACTGAGGTCAAGACCAATAACATGGCCACTACCGCTGCATGTGACACCGGGCCAGGAACAGCAATGGATTGATGAATTCCAGGAAACGAGCTTGGATGAAAGAGCAGGGTCAAAAATGAGTGTTTGTTTAAGTTTTAGCAGTGAAGAACGCTGATCCTCAAGACAGAGACTCCAAACAAAGCCTACATTTAAGAATAAGCACAAAGAGAAAGTACAGAGGACCAGGAATGGCCGGAGTGGAATTTCCATTTTTTGAAGGATCAGATTGAGAGGCAGAAGCGCCTATTATAATGGGAGTGAAAGCGGTGCTGCCATGAAGTTCAAAGTCGGTCTTCGTTTTGTTTACTATTCCTAGTCATTGCATTTGCGGAACCAGATAGAAGCACGTGAAACAATCAGTGAGTGTTCCATTATGCAGTTGCAGGGAAATTGTGGAACTTTAGACTTCCATGAATCTATAGTCTATACCATATTCTTCTCAAATAGCTCAACCTAACCATACTCATTTATATTATTATATATCCCCTTAAAAGCAGAGATTTTACGGATGTCACGTCAACCAACAATAACTCGAACAAATCGGTACCCATTAATAGAAATAAATATGAACTTGACTTCCATTCTTTTCTCTAGTTCTTCTACAAAAGCTCCTAATGCCATCATAAAGACTACTAAGCCTCAACCTAACCCTTTCAATTATATCCTGAAAGAACTTCTTCATTAATAACAGAAATTAAAAAAACAAGCAATGATGCAAAAAACAAGCAAACTTATGTAATTCTCCAAAATTGAAATAAGAACGGGTAAAATTTAATCTTGAAATTGTTGCAGGCAACTTACGGTAAAATTTTAGGCTCTGAAGATGAAGAATCAAAGAAATTGCTTGAGTCGTCGGTTTTCAATCCACCTGAGGTCGATTAATCAACGTCTCACAGGTGAAGATTAATATCAGTAATATACCCTGCCTCTGCCGCAAGCTACATCGACAGAAGAAGAGCAATCGTTGCCGAATCTGGCGACACGAGCAGCATTGAACAGGTACGAGGTTTAGGTTTCCGCTGAAAGACCGGAAAGTTGCCGGAGAGAAGTTCTTTTTGGGATTAGTTTGAGTGGCGCCAATAGAGGGGCGAGGGCGACGGGGGTAAGAAAAGAAGGGCTGTCCTGAAACTCCAATGGACATGGTTTATTCACTTATGTTGGGCCACAAGCCTAAGAAATTTGATCCACTGCCTTAACCTAACCCAAGAAGGTTGAAGTAAACCGGGCCAGTAGAAGTAGAAGCTGACCCTTATCGACCAGGTTTTTGAACGTACATAAATAAATAAACCTGCATTGAAAAGGATGGTGTAGTTTGTAATCTTGTTTGATAAATCAGGAACCGGATGGCGTAGTTTTGGATTGTTTTTGAAATTATTGTGGGATGTTGTAGTTGTGGTTTTTTTAGTATTTTATTATTAGAAAAATTATATTATTTTTAATACTTATTTTAA